>CM073777.1:96655879-96660007 GCA_037158775.1 Hetaerina titia | reverse complement strand
TGAAGATGCCACGCAGTGGTGAAACCATGGTCGTCTGAACTAAGCGTAAATGTGGAATTGCCGTGTTTTCTTTCTTTCTATACGATGGAAAAATTCCATATAGTAACGGCTAAAACAGTCTCTTCTTTTCCACTGTTTTAAGCACCATTGGAAATCCTCGGCATTTAGGATTTTTAGCCTTCTTCTAAGTCGTTTGCTGCTTTATTATGTTCACATCTTCCCAGTGATGTCCCCACATCACATTTTTGCATTTTGGGAATAGGAAAAAGTCGCAGGGGCGAGATATGGTGAATAAGGAGGATGATCCAGGATGGTGATTGAATTTTTTTCCGGAAATGGTGAACCATCAATACTGAATGTGCAGGTGCATTGTCATAATGAAGGGTCCATCCATCATGTTCGGTTAACATGGTGTGCACTGTTGATTTTCCTAAATTCAGTTCATCAGCTATCATTCGGACAGTTTTTCGACGATCGGTGAGGACAAGGAACCGCACACGTACGTAGGTGCCCGAATCTGGAAATCATTCAAGTCTTATCGCAAGTCCACGTAATATGGAGGCCTAAGGAGTCAGCCGATGGTCGTGAATGGTACACCACTATGATTGTTTGCCTGCTTTACGCAATAATAACTGCAATTGAAAGTTTCATTTGGCAATTGAGGCTGCATTCAGAGGAGTCTCGCAGCCCTTGAGAAACGGGCCCGTAGGAGACGTCGGGGCACTCCGGTCGCGACGCCATGCTATCTCAAAGAGCACGACCACGGCAACAAAACAACGCCCGACGTACAAGGTGCGCAAGGGAACATTCTTCTTCTCTCGATCTTCTTCCCGCGAGCGAACTGAAAGTGAGAAGAGGGGGGAGAGAGAGAGGGGGGAGCGGGGGAAGGGGGGGGGGAGAAAGGGAGCGCGCACTTGGACCCTCGGGTGCAGACGACCATGCGACAGGCAGGATTATCTACGAGCCTCAGCGTACATTCCCCCGAGTTGTAAATAGGATTTGTTTCGGATTTTTCGCTGTTTTAAAGGTGTGATCCAGGCGATTATGCCGCGTGAGAGGAAAGCCAGAGAGAGAAAGAGAGACAGAGACTTGTCTTCCCGAGTCCTCTAGCCTCGGCATGTTTCCAATTCGTGGGTCGAGCAGCTCTTGTGAGAGAGTTAGATCGGACACGCCACAGTGAGCTCGGCGACGTTAACCCTTGCCCCCCCCTTCCCACTACCCCCACCCCCCCGAGTGGCCAAGAGTGGTACATACGGATCGGAATGCAGGCAGGGGAATCGCAGGGAACACGGTGCTGGAGATGCCTCAAAGTGTGTCTGAAAATGTCACACAAGAGTTTTCGCAGTGTCTAAACAAGAACGCCATAGCATGGGGGAGTGTTTCAAGGTGATTTTTTGAAACTATACTGCAGGCCCGGGATAAATCATGCTCCTTAACACATCTCCAATCCGTTAATGTCGAGTTACTTCCGGAGTGCTTAACAATAGTCTCGTTTTGAATTGACGCGAAGACTGAGCATTGCTATATTTCTAAAATCCCGCCTCGCACGAACACCCAAGAACCGCAAAGAGAATGCAATAAACCATTTATTCCACTACTCTCCCTTCATTCCGTCCAAAATGCCCTTTCTCTCTTCTCTCTCTTCGCCTCGCTTATCCAACATTCTCCCCTCTACGCCCATGTATCGCAGTCTTTAATATTCCACTGCCACTCGGTATACCTTGCATTCACATCCCCTACCTTTTTGGAATTTTCCCAAAAACCTTCTTTCTTCCTCTACCATGGCCAGAACTTGTTCCCTTGTTTTCCTTTCCATCCACTTAACTTTTTTTAGATTCTTCCCCATTTCCACATCCCAAAAATACTTCATCCAGCGATCATCCTTTTGCCTAAACGAACACGTTTCCAAGCCGTAAAAATATTACACTCCATATAAAAGTTTTCACAGATCCTTTCTTTGAAACCTTATTCAAGGTCTCTGTCGTCAATTAATTATATCACATGAGCAAAGTGCTTCTTCACCCTTCTTTACTTTAATGCCCTGATTACTTTGAGGATTTTCGTTCACAGCATTTCCGAAACAAGTGAACGTACGTACTTGGGCGTATGCCAGACGGCTTTCGTTTTCAACTTCCGAATGTTATCTGAAAAATTCAAGTGGATTATTTTTACGTCTCCTCCAATATTTGTCTGCGTCAACTCGCCATCAATAAAATTTTTACTCTTCAAAAATCAAAGGGGCTCGTGTTTTACGACTGGATGGGTCAAACATCTTTAATGAGCGCGTGGTAAACTGCGCCTGTTATGACGGCTGAACTACGAAACTTTCTGTGTAACACGCGCGAAAGGTCGGAAATAAAAAATGACCGAAAGCGTCAAAGAATGAGTCGTGGAGGGACTACATTTGGATCTCCGCCTCACCGCGAGACTTATTACGAGAAAATATGAGGAGTAATGATGATTGATCTTGCTTCAACGCTTGGAATTAATTAACCAGTTATAATAGCACCTTCTATCTGAAAGTTTCGCGGCCGGTACTGAAGGAGATGGGAAGGCCAAATAATTACAGCGACAATTAATACAGGGACATCTCACGTTTTAATGTTCTCACGTACCTACGGATTTACTAAATTGGATTGTCATTTTTTCTGTTTGTTCGTCATTTCAACGCTCAACATTTATCCCCATGTGTACGACCTCGTATTGATTTGGTTGGGTCGCGGTAGTCCAGGGGGTAGAACGTTGGACTAAGGACCGGAGGGTCCAGGGTTCAACTCCTGGGCATGGCACTCTGGGTACCTGCAGCTTCACCCAGGCTATGTGATTCTTCGGGTACCAGATCTTCCTGGGAAACCATAACCGGCACAGGGAAAGTAACTGGCCCCCCTACCCTGATGTGTGAATATTCACACGCCGTCGGGCTTAGTACTGGGTGAATCCTGCCATCACCTACTAAACCGACCTTCGGGATTATTACTGTATTTATGGTTTTAAAAATATATTTTGACCCAACTTCCAATTTCCCAGGCACATCAACACAGCAGATGAATGGCCTTCATTCTCCGTGGTGAAATAAGGCAGAGTTCTCCTTCCGAACACAAATGCCTTTGGAAGTCAAGCATTTAGGCAGGTGGAGGATTCTGTACAACCGACAGCTGACCTCTCCCACGGTTCACGAGTCTTTTATAATTTCTGCATTCGGAGTCTGCTAATAGCAATTACAGTTATTCATCTTTTAAAATTTGGCGGTCCTGGTGGCGGTGGGGTAACGCCCTCGTCTGCCAACCCAGAGGTCGCGGGCTCAAATCCCGCCAAGGAGGTTTTTCCACCTAGGGCATGGATGTATACAATTGTAAAATTTTTACGTAAATGTCCAAAGTCCGAAGTAAAGGTCGAAGTCCTTTTTTCGAACTAATATAAAATAAATAAATACTAAATATGACTAATTTTCTTAGTTTCAACCCTTGGTACACTGATACATTTTAAAACGTAAAATAACAGGAGTTGGTACCCAGTGCTAGGAGTAAAGAGTGGTTACAGTCCTAGTAACTCTACCGAGGCACAGGTTTTCTTATCACATGTACTAAGCCCTGACATTAATTAAAAATGCAATAAAGAACAGGGTTGGCACCGGTACTTAATACTATTGCCCCTCGTATAGGTATATAGGGACCAGAGTTTTTTTTTGCCCTGGCACCAACCTCGACCACTCTACGCGGCCTCAACCACCAGAAGCAAAACAGTATGAATTCGAAACGTGAATTGGAAGCGGCGGATGGCGTCCGCTTTGCGTCGAAGGCCCGCCAAAAATATCCTCCGTTCCGCCTCCCTTCCTGACGTCATCTGTGGATCTTTCATTTGGTATGGCAGCGCGGACGCCCCATTATCGAGGTGCGTACATTTTACGGGACAGGGATGACGTCACATGCGCGGGAGCCGAGGCGGAGGGAACAATGCGGATCACGTGGGACGGCGTGGATGACAAACGAAGGATGCGACCCGTGATCAAATTCCCTATTTCGGGCGACGACGGGGCGGGAGGCCTTTTCGGCAGCGAAGGGAGAAGTGAAGGGGAGGCCATGGGCGGAGGCGGGCCATTTGGAGGGTGTTCGGAGAGGCGGAAGAATA
>CM073777.1:96633379-96650879 GCA_037158775.1 Hetaerina titia | reverse complement strand
ATTTCGAGCAGAGTATATTTTTTTAAACGTCCAACATGAGCTCCTTTTCAGTTCGATACACGTTTCCCGGTGTTCCTCCACCAACTTCTTTATACCGTGCAAAAATTAGTACTTCGGAAGGTACTCAAAATAGGCATAACCTCCAGCTCAGATATAACGGTCAGAGATAAACTCCTCGTTCGACGTGAATCGTTTTCCTCCATGCCATTTTTTCAAGTTCGGAAATAAAAAAATGTAACCAGGGGTCAAATACGGTGAATACGGGGGATGTCGTAAAAATTCGAACGTCAATTCCATCATTTTCACCACCAAAACTGCGCACATGTGCTCCCCTGCATTGCCTCGATGGAAGATAATTTCTTCTTTTGCCAAAAGATATGGAGAGAATGATACATCTTTTAAAATTACGCATCATGATAAATAATTATCATGAAATATATTTGGCAATATAAATATAATTGGCAGTAGACTACGAGCTCAGGGTACGATTTTGATGAACATTGGTACAACACACTACCGAGCTCCTAATCCTGAACTAACACGACACACAATATCTTTAGACACAATAATTAATAATGACTCGTTCTTCAGCTCTGCATACTTAATATCTCCCTTAATTTTATCCAAAATACGAGGGTAGGCTGAAAACTAGTGCACACGTGCTTGTAGACCACAAACAAAATGACCCTCAGAAGCACTCCTGGTGGCATGTGGAAGTAACATTCCCCCTCAACACGCATGCGCAGATTTAAGGCCGTTACATTCATCCAGTGTATTTTGAGGAGCGGAAGTATGGGGACGTGTTCTAGTTCTATGTCAACGCGAGTTAAATAGCGTGCTGATGTCGAATTTTTAACTGCTGAATAAGTGACTCTTACTGAGATTCATCGTCGTTTAAAGGCTGTTTATGGCGACGATGCTGTTGATAGGTCTACTGTAAATCGATTGGTAGTAAAGTTTCGGGGTTGCGAGCCGGAAAAAGCCATAATTGATTATGAAACACGCAGCGGACCTCCGATCACTGCCACAGACGATAAACATCGTATCTATACTTTTCATCCCTATGCCTCGCTTTCCATGAACTCTCCCCGAAACGTATTACCTCTCTCATCGCCCCCACAGCATCTGCAATTCTCAGTCCACTCAGTTTTTTCTGCAATTCACTTGTCCTGCCTTATTAGGATTTCTCCCAATACCCGTCCCCCTTCCCCACGCCTGCAAATCCAAGGATAGCCAACCCTCTTCCTTCGTTTTACTGTTTCCTTCATCTCTACGCTCTCGTCAATCCACCCTTATCCTCTTTCCTCAACCACCAAACTCCACATTAAAGGTTTCACTAGTATTTTCTTTACACGTACACCTATGCCTAAGGCGTCTGTCATCAACTTCTACCTCTTTCTTAAAGCTTTTTCTGCCTAACCTATTCCATCTTTTAATGTCCTCTATATTCCATTATTCCAATTCATTAAAACACTTTAAAATAGGTGAACTCTCCCACTTGTTCTAGCTTACTAAGTCAAACAACTTTCATTGATTGAAGAAATGGCATCCAATTTTTATTGCACGGCACCGAAATCGCGACTTTTTGGCTGTCTGGCGAGGAGACGCGCGTCGCACGCGTGCGTATGCTTTATCACGCGCGCGTGTTCATGGGACGCGTGACGTCATCGGCCAGCTTGGTCCCCGTCAAACGGGGATGGATGACGGAAGAGGTCGCCAAGTGCGACTCTCAAGGGAGCCACTCGATGCGGAAACACCCCTGGATCATCGCCCATCCCCTTTCCGGACCGCTTCCCACAACCCCCTCCCCTCAATCCCTTCCGAGGTGGCACACCGCCTTAGTCGAGAATCACGAAAAATCACCATGGCCTCCACTGCCTGGATAAATTTCCACCCATCGCATAATTTTATAACTGAGCTTTTCAGGTCAAGTTTTCTTGTATAAAAAAAAGTACATGCAAGCATTTTTAGTGACATGGACTCTTTCACGATGATTTTGGCATCTTTAGTAATATATCTATATATGCACAGATATATAATATTTAAAAAAAGAAAATATACTCATTTTTTTTAAATAAAGAACCAATTGACAAACAAATGTGATCTTTTGGTTTGTGTGGAAAAGCATGCACACTTTATCACGTCGTTTCTGGAGTTGTAAATCCTAAAATTCGCAAATTTTTGTCACTCTTGGCTAGTGAAGGGGATAATGCCGCCCTGGCTCAAATATGATTGGCAATAATTGATTTGCTTCTAAACTCAGCAGTGACTTATTGATGATTAGCTGTCGCAAGCCGCTTTGAATGTTAAAAATGAAATCGGGCAAAAAGGCGCACCCTCTAGGAATTAACTTAAAAATTTATTAACAAATTCCAAGAAACTGCGGTCGCTCGAAATCTCAATCAAGACGAATGACTTTTACACTCTGAAATTGATCCATTGTAATGTATTCACTTAATGAAATTTGAACTGATTTGAAGCAGCAATATATTGTTTTCCTACGAAACACGACTTGTGCCTTTGCAACAAAGAAATCATCAAAGTGAACTTTTAAATAATTCCTAAATTTCAATGTAATGATGTAGAAGAAGCCATGACGTTTACGTTGAGTGTTCCCATTAAAATTAATGGCGATCCCCCATTTAAATACATATGTCCGTTTTTCAATAATATGGCCACCGTGCGTTACTTGTGAAGAAGTGTTATATTTTTTAATTTATGAATGTTATCTGTCGTTGGTTAGGTCTCATTTAGAATATACTGCTAGTATAGTTAAGGGATCCTCACGAAGTCGGATGGATTGCCGAGTTGCATCGTGCGCAGCGTAGAGAAGCTACAGGGTTCGTCCGAAAAATAAGTTTATGATGCTCATTGTCTTTTTTGACAAAAGGGGAGTCGTCCACTACGAATTTGTACCTGAACGACAAACTATAAATGCTGCATTTTACGTCCAAGTGCTCGACAGACTTCGAAAACGAGTCGCCCGCGTCCGGCCAGCGATCAAAAACATCTAGCGGCTGCATCACGGCAATGCGCCGTCTCACACCGCGCTTGTCGTGTCGGACTTCTTGGCCAAGCACGGCGTGGCAACGCTGCCGCACCCGCCCTACAGCCCGGACTTGGCACCACCGGACTTCTTTCTGTTCCTGAAGATAAAGAGGAGTTTGAAAGGAACGCGATACGGGATTTTGGACGCCGTCAAAGAGGCCGTGACGACGTGTCTTCGAGAGGTTCCCGATGCTGCCTTCGCGGGAGCGTTCCAGGAATGGGAACGCCGCTGGAACAAGTGTATCGACTCACAAGGGTCCTATTTTGAGGAATATTAGCTTAAGATATGTAAAAGTGTAATAAATTTTTTTCCCTGAGCTCAGTACACTTATTTTCCGGGCGAACCCTGTAGATATGTCATACGTTGTGAAAAACTTATTAGCGTATCCAAATTATCAGAGCAGCTATCCTCGGAATCACTCACGGAGAGAACTTTATACTACAGGTTAAGTCGATGTTAAAATCTTTATTCATTTTTCCTTTAATTCTTTACTTATAGGATATGAAAATCGATTTAAACAAAACCAAAGGTGTGATCTCGTGGGGATAGAAAAAATCTAGGTTTAACAATAGCATTGGATGCCATAAAATAGAGCAAAAAGAGCAGTTTACCTATCCAGTGAGCAGCAAGGAAAGAAGGTCAAGATGGCAAGGACATCGGATGGAAGAATTGCTTTAGACAAAAGAATATTTGAGGCATAGAAGAGAAGTAGGTGAGGAAAGACTAGAAATAGTAAAATGCAAGGGAATGGAAATATCTAATACTTGGCAAGCGGTTCGGTGTTTGAGTTGACGATGGTGCCGCGGAGGGGAGGATATTAAGGAGGCGAGGAAAAGAGAGCAGGCACACGTCGGATGAGATGAGCGAGCCAGAAAGTACGCAGAATCGAACCAAGTCTTACTATAGAACGGGTAGTTAAACTTTTGGATGAGGCTTGGATGTGTAGCGGCGTTCGCTACCATCACTAATAAGCTAACTCCCCCGTCATCAACTTTTTCCGCGCGAATAGCTTTTCCCTTCAACATAATCCTTCTCCTAGTGTCTGTCATACACGAAGACAACGATAAAAGTATTTACATTTCCGGTTCCTCACGTAGTGAAGCCCGAAGCACCTTAATGAGTATTTTAGGGCGGGAATTCGACTCGTGCCACACACAGAGGTGGGTTTGTCCGGGGAGGGATGTGTTCGCGATTACGCATTAATCGCCAGCGTTATCGCCTCACGTCCCCGAAACCGAGAGTCGCGTCGCACACGGAATGAGGAGGAGACGCGTGAGGGGACTCCTTAAGGCGGCAGGAGATGCGCCCGAAATCCTTCGAGGGCCCTCGGCGAAGACAAGAAGGCGAATACATCGAATGCAGACCATTACGATCGGGAGACATTCCGCACCTCGGACGCGACTGCAAACAACAACAGCGCATGCCCTTGAGTTGGCAAGTTTGGAGTTCGCACGTTCGGAGCCCGCCGTCGACCGCAAGACATGCTGCAGCAATAGCAGTGACGTTAAAAATGAACTATTAACCCAGTCGTACTAGGGTAGGAGAGATCATGTCGATAAAATTAGAGAGATTGAGTGACGGACAAATAGATCTGAGATGCCAATTTTTTCCACGAACGAAAAGGGATCAGAATATCATTGTCCGATCTCAGTTTGTGTCACATCCAAATCAAAATTAGTCTGGTGTGTATTCACCCCCTGCCACACACCCTAGCGGTGGCTTGCAGGGTATTAAAATATCTGAGAAAATATCACTTTCCTTACACATACACACACACGAATACATTTTCAGTCCACGTCAATGTATTCCATTTATTATGGAGTATGTTTCAGATGGTCGCGGACGACTGTTCACTTCCATGAATTGCAGTGAATTCTCCTCTCTTTGCCCTCTGAGCACCGAAAAGAAGAAGCACGCAAATTCGCAAGGTTTGCACTGCGCTTAAATCTGCATTCCGAGGAGTTTGAAATCCATGTGAGCATTTGAGAAACTGCCACCTGACAATCGATTTAGATGTACTGCGAGTGTGTCGCGAACTGACTTACCGCTAAGAATACAAATAAATCATTTCGGTGGGTCCGGCGCTTACGTCCGATTCAGAAAGGGGGCTTGAAGAAGGCTTACTGAAAATGACTGAGAAATTAGTGCTTCAGAAAATTTTGAAAATACTACAGAAGCTATTCTACCTACGCCGATCCCACCAAAGAACATAAAATTATTCGTTAAACTGTTGGGAAGTTGATAAAAAAAGAGAAAAAGAGTCTACTATCATAGAGAACTTATTTCTATAATAAAGAAATGAATTGTAAATATATATGAACATAATTATATCTCCCCGAAATGTTTACCATACCGAGTGAGTACGCTGGGCGAGAAGACTGAGCGATGAAGGAATAGTAAGAGAATGTTCTCTGAAGAATGCATCTGAAATATTAGACAGTATAATTTCTGTATGTTCAGGGGAAATGACTGTTTAAAAATTTAATTATTAGAATAGGCGCATTAAATAACCAGATGTTAAGTACCAAATATATTATTACAAACGAATGTTTAAAACTGAGACACGCGGAGGGGAGGGAATAATGAATTAGTGAGACAGAAGAATGAATATCTAACCACCCCCTGCCACACACCATAGCAATGGCTCGCAGGGTACTATGTTCATAAAAACAAATAAGTAGAGGAGAGATTACATGAGTTGGATGAAATAAAGGGAGGCAGGAAGTATTGCGTACTTGTAGAAGGGTTTTATTTAATTTTTTTTAGTCCCCTGAAAGCCACCTTCAGGGTGTGTGGCAGGGGTTGAATACACGCGAGACTAATTATCACCCGATATACTTGTTCTCCCTCATGTCATCGGACGTAAATCTGATCACTTATCGACAGTGGTAAAAATGTATTTTAAATGAACCTTTTCTACACTCAATAATAGGGTGCTAGGGTATTTAAGGTCTCATTAGGTAGGGTTTTGGCAAATAGTTACTAAATGTATTCATCAATAGCCTAATTTCGCCAATTCACTATTACTATTAACAATAAAAATAATTATTAAAAAAAACTGCCGGTCAAGTTAGGTCTCTGAAGAACAGGAACCGAGTACCAAGACCATTTCACTCGAAACCACAGGCACTAAGACCAAAATTACACAAAACTATTCTTTAACTCCAAATGCGCCCCCCCCCCTTTCCCCCTTCATTCCGTTCAACATGCCTCCTCTCCTTCCTCTCCTCTCCCTCGCATTCCCAAGCTTCACTCCATCTTCATAAGTCTTCAACATGAAACTATACTTCAACATGTCTATTCGAGCGTGGCATGGGATTTATAGAGTACATTTACACCATATCTACTTATATAATACAGGGTGCGGCAACATAACTTCATTTTTTCAAAACGAAAACCCCTTTAAAAAAGGAATTTATGTTTCCGTACCATGTACATGATACAAATACGTCAAAGACCGTTGAATTTAAATCATCTCTCGTGAAACGACGAGTGAAACATTAAGTTAATTCGTGAGTTAGGCGATAATCAAATGTAACGCCATTAAAATTGCATTTAAAAGCATTACCCACAGTTAATTCTTGGCTTGGGGGTGTGTCATTAGGATTCTTCAGAAATGAAATATTATATATCACGAACAAATTCAATAAGCATGCACCGAAACATGATGCTAATTCATTTCCTGGAACGTCTATTTTTTTTGCAAATGGTCACTGTTTTTTTCGTTTCCGATTCGTGGAAAGGGCAGAACTTCCCGTTTCTATTTAAATATATTTCCACCGGATTACATTGACGAAGTTGGGTGGAAAATTAATTTTACGGAACGTCTTGCAAGAACCACGAACCCATTGTCTTCGGGGATCGGAAGTGTCCCTTTCATTCCTTGTATTCTTCCCTTCGCAATCTTCGTATTACATTCCCGACCACTGAGCGCATCTCGCGATAATAAAAGCCACGCTATATTTACGACTCCAGCACATCATCTTAGCAAGGGACGTAAATTAGCACGTAATTGCAGATTTGCACTCTTTTTATGAGCGACGCGGTTGTCCTTGGTCCGCAGGATATGTTCCCCCTTTGTCTCCTCCTGCCATTTTCCCTCGTAAATCCGAGGTGACGCGTGTTGGCCGAGGGGGGGGGGAGTGGAGGGAAAGGGGGGGGGGTTTAAAGCACAAGGAAAGGACCTTCGTTGCCTTGGAAGGGAGTCGGGTATCAATCGGAAAGATAAATGTCTGCGGGGAATCGACAAACGGTGCACCGGTGATACTACTGGCGATAGAGCCGTGGACGCAAGTAATACTCTCGTCAATTGTGTCTTAAGAGCAAAGCAATGAACGTATCATGAATTCGTAGTCATTAAATTTACTTTTATTCCTTGTATCATGAGAAAACAACGCAATGGAGTGGACAAAATCAGACAGAAACTTGGCTTCGGTCAACATTCGACGGCCATACAGGAAACACTGTCCGCTCAGTGTGAAGAAAGTTTCGACCATAACGAAGGGAATCAGGAGGGGAAAGGTGAAAAGGCTTTCTCTCAGAAAATGTGTATCTCAGCCATCATACTTTTCATTTTTGCGACCAATTATCACGGGAATAGTTGCTCGATCGCAGTTAAAACCTGCGGACCCGTTTCCAATTATCTACCATCAAAGCAAATAAAACCCACCCTTATCGAGTACAAATGAAAATCCCAACTGGGCCAGGAACCAAAGCTAAAACTTCCCCTCGGACGATATTTTATTTCCCAGACGGGTTGTCCGTTGCATAACGTTGTCAAGCCATTTGCATATCGTTGTCGCCATTTGGTATTCCGTAGAAAGTGCAGCCGCGGAACGCGTCTTTTGCTTTTGCCCGTAGGGCCATTGCCGAGGCGTAATGGTCAGTCTAGACATTTAGAAAAGAAACGTGCATATCTGTATATATGTATGAATTATATATTGTATTACGCCTTACGCGTATTTTATATATTATATTTTGACCATTACGCCTCGGAAATGGCCTACGGGCAAATATACTCGCATATATCCTCAGATGATCAGAACGTCATCAGATGATGATCGAATGCCGTCGAAACGTCAAAATGACACATGTGAGTGTCCTTTCTTCGTGTTTCTATGTTTTAAAAATCTATATCAGTGCAATATAATTTATATATATATATATATATATATATATATATATATATATATATATAACTGAGTACTATCGAAGAAAAATGGGAATGTATCAAGAAAGGGATATTGGAAGCCGCTAAAGACACTATAGGAACCGTTAACGGGAAAAGGATAGGGAAACCATGGGTAACGGATGAAATGATTGCAAAGATGGATGAGAGGAGAAGATGGAAAAATGTAAACACAGAGTTAGGTAAAATGAAGTACAAAGAGTTAAACAATAAATTGAGAAGGGCCACAAATAAAGCCAAAGAAGAATGGTGGAAAACGCAATGCGAGGATATGGAAAATTTACAGAAGAAGGGTGAAATTGGTGCTCTATACAGCAAGGTTAAGTTATTATCGGGAAGTAAGAAGGCAAGATCTGTGCTAACAGTGAAAGATAAGTGGGGTAAGATAATAGTTGAACCAGGAAAAATCCAAGAGAGATGGAAGGAATATATAGAAACACTGTATGGTAAAGATCTTAGGCCGACAAGGTTAGACATAGAAAAGGAACATGACGTAGAAGAAGATAGCTTAGGTCCAGGCATACTCGACGATGAAATAGAAAGGGCACTAAAGGAGATGAAAGCAAATAAGGCTGTGGGGGTGGACAACATTCCTGTAGAAATGTTGAAATGGTTAGGAAAAGGTGGAAAGAAGGCCATATATGGACTGATTCGTAGTATCTATGAGGAAGGAATCTGGCCGGAAGATTTTGTGAGATCGGTGTTAGTTCCTATTCCAAAAAAGGCAAAGTCTACGTCATGTGAGGATTACAGAACAATAAGTTTGATATCCCACGCAGCTAAAGTTATTCTCAGGATCATCAACAAAAGGATAGAGAGTAAGGCAAATGATTACTTAGGGGACGATC
Organism: Hetaerina titia; assembly: GCA_037158775.1. NCBI lineage: Eukaryota > Metazoa > Arthropoda > Insecta > Odonata > Calopterygidae > Hetaerina > Hetaerina titia. The sequence continues at coordinate 96,641,794 of CM073777.1, read as the reverse complement.
AGTTTGGGTTTAGGAAAGGAAGAGGTACGCGTGATGCCATTGCAGTAATGAGATCACTAGTCGAGAGGAATATAGAATACAATCAGGACGTTTTTGCCTGTTTTGTAGATTTCGAAAAAGCGTTTGATAGAGTGAATTGGGAAAAATTAATGCGTGTATTGCAGAAAATAGGAATGGATTGGAGGGACAGGAGACTGATCCGCAACCTGTACATGTCTCAGACTGCTCAGGTGCGAGTGGGGAACGGAGAGTCCGGATGGGCAGTGTTAGGAAGAGGTGTAAGGCAGGGTTGCCCATTGTCACCGGTACTGTTCAACGTATATGTAGAGGAAATGATTAAAGAGGCATGGCAAGAACTGGAGGTAGGAATGAGAGTCGGAGGGGAATTCGTAAAATCGATTAGGTTTGCTGATGACCAAGCATTAGTTGCTCAGTCAGCCAAGGGGTTGCAAGCATTGCTGAGTGAATTGGAGGTTCAGTGCGATAAATATGGGATGAGAATCAATATTAATAAAACAAAGGTTATGCGATTTTCCAGAAAGAAAAAGGCTAAGCTAAATATTAAAATAGGCGGGGAAAAAGTAGAGCAGGTAGAACAGTTTACATATCTCGGAAGTGTTTTGGACCAATACGGTCAAAGTAGTAGGGACGTAAGGAGAAGAATTGCGCTAGGCAAGGAGGCTTTCTCAAGGAGGAGGGAGTTGATGACGGGGACGTTGAGTAGAGATGTTAAGACAAGACTCGTAAAAACTCTGATATGGAGCGTAGCTATGTATGGTGCGGAAACGTGGTCACTGAAGCAGGAGGATAGACGTAAATTGGAGGCTTTTGAAATGTGGGTGTGGAGAAGGATGGAGAAGGTGAAATGGACCGAAAGGAAAACAAATGAGGAAGTACTGGAGATGGTGGGTGAGGAGAGAGGTTTGTTGAGAGAAATCCTATGGAGGCAAGAAAAATGGATGAAAGGCGTATTGAGCGGTAGTGGAATGTTGAAGAAGGTAATAGAGGGGAGAATGTTGGGCAAGCGAGGAAAGGGTAGGAACAGGATAGGGATGTTGGATGGGATGAAGGGAGGAAAGAAGTACACAGAGATGAAGAGGGACCTGATATAGATTAGTTTGCTAGGTGGGGAGTCACAAAATGTTTATTTGATAGTTGTGCCCATCCAAAAACCTACCTTAACCGGTAGATTACCTAATAATAATATATATATATCCCTCCCATGGACTACAACCTTGTCGTGGTGGAAGGGCTTGTGTGTTCCGATGACCCCTAGAGCTGTGCTGGCGGGAGTAATAATAATTACTCCTGGAAGGGTCACCCATGCCAGATAGGTCGAAGGTTAGGAGCCAGACGAAAGGTAGTCCACGCAGCGTCTGTTCCTCAGTGAGGCGGCTGCAATGGCGTCTGACCCCAGTGGGGCGGCCATTAAGTGATGGTGTCACGTTAAAAACACTATTGAGGAAGGCAACGGGAAACCACCTCAATTATGATTCCCAAGAATATTATGATGGGCACTATAGATAATATGAGTCCTGGCAACTACGGGACTCGGCCCAAGAGGCCGTGTGTCGTGCCCGGCAGCGGGAGAGGCAAGGCTTCCGCGGTCGTCATCCCACGAAACCCTTGTAGGGAAGAAATAACTTCAGCAGGACAGAAGACTCAGAAGAAGGCGAAAGTAGTAAGAATAGGAACCTGGAACGTCAGGACAATGTTGAGGAGAGGCAAATTAGAAAATATTAAGCGAGAGATGGAAAGAGGTAACATAGATGTTTTAGGCCTCTGCGAGGTGAGATGGAAGGATAGCGGGGATTACTGGAGTGACAATTATAGAGTAATATACAGCGGCGGGGACGAGAGCCAACGAGGGGTTGCCGTAATTTTAAATAAAGGGGTAGGAAGAATCGTAGTCAACATAGAGCAAGCGACAGATAGAATTTTACTCGTAGAGATTAAAGCAGAGCCGACGAACTTGGTCATTATTCAGGTATACATGCCACCGAGCAACCACAAGGAGGAAGAAGTCGATAGGATGTATGATGAGTTAGAGGATATCATCGCGAGTGTTCCTGCAGGGAAACATTTGATAGTGATGGGGGATTGGAATGCGACGGTAGGCGAAGGAAGAGATGGTGGTGAGGTGGGGGACTATGGGTTAGGCACGAGGAATGAACGCGGAGAGAAAGCAATTGAATTCTGCAGGAGACAGGGGTTAGTCATCACCAACACATGGTTTAGACACCACAAAAGGCGTAGGTATACATGGAAAATGCCAGGTGACTCAGAAAGGTATCAGTTAGATTATATTATGGTTAGGCACAGGTTTAGGAACGGTGTGATAAATTCGCACAGTTTCCCAGGAGCGGACGCGGACTCTGACCACAATTTAGTTGTTATGAAATGTAATGTTCGTTTCAAGAAGATAAGGCAAGGGCGGCGGGTTAGGAAATGGAATTTAGAAGCAGTAAATGAATTAACGAGGAAGGAGTATCAGGAGGCTGTAGAGAAAATGATGGATGACGGTAAAGAACTGAGTGCTATCGAAGAAAAATGGGAATGTATCAAGAAAGGGATATTGGAAGCCGCTAAAGGCACTATAGGAACCGTTAACGGGAAAAGGATAAGGAAACCATGGGTAACGGATGGGATGATTGCAAAGATGGACGAGAGAAGAAGATGGAAAAATGTAAACACAGAGTTAAGCAAAATGAGGTACAAAGAGTTAAACAATAAATTGAGAAGGGCCACAAATAAAGCAAAAGAAGAATGGTGGAAAACGCAATGCGAGGATATGGAAAGTCTACAGAAGAAGGGTGAAATTGGTGCTCTATACAGCAAGGTTAAGTTATTATCGGGAAGTAAGAAGGCAAGATCTGTGCTAACAGTTAAAGATAAATGGGGTAAGATAATAGTTGAACCAGGAAAAATCCAAGAGAGATGGAAGGAATATATAGAAACACTGTATGGTAAAGAACTTAGGCCGACAAGGTTAGACATAGAAAAGGAACATGAGGTAGAAGAAGATAGCTTAGGTCCAGGCATACTCGACGATGAAATAGAAAGGGCATTAAAGGAGATGAAAGCAAACAAGGCTGTGGGGGTGGACAATATTCCTGTAGAAATGTTGAAATGGTTAGGGAAAGGTGGGAAGAAGGCCATATATGGACTGATTCGTAGTATCTATGAGGAAGGAATCTGGCCGGAAGATTTTGTGAGATCGGTGTTAGTTCCCATTCCAAAAAAGGCAAAGGCTTCGTCATGTGAGGATTACAGAACAATAAGTTTGATATCCCACGCAGCTAAAGTTATTCTCAGGATCATCAACAAAAGGATAGAGAGTAAGGCAAATGATTACTTAGGGGATGATCAGTTTGGGTTCAGGAAAGGAAGAGGTACGCGTGATGCCATTGCAGTAATGAGATCACTAGTCGAGAGGAATATAGAATTCAATCAGGACGTTTTTGCCTGTTTTGTAGATTTCGAAAAAGCGTTTGATAGAGTGAATTGGGAAAAATTAATGCGTGTATTGCAGAAAATAGGAATGGATTGGAGGGACAGGAGACTGATCCGCAACCTGTACATGTCTCAGACTGCTCAGGTGCGAGTGGGGAACGGAGAGTCCGGATGGGCAGTGTTAGGAAGAGGTGTAAGGCAGGGTTGCCCATTGTCACCGGTACTGTTCAACGTATATGTAGAGGAAATGATTAAAGAGGCATGGCAAGAACTGGAGGTAGGAATGAGAGTCGGAGGGGAATTCGTAAAATCGATTAGGTTTGCTGATGACCAAGCATTAGTTGCTCAGTCAGCCAAGGGGTTGCAAGCATTGCTGAGTGAATTGGAGGTTCAGTGCGATAAATATGGGATGAGAATCAATATTAATAAAACAAAGGTTATGCGATTTTCCAGAAAGAAAAAGGCTAAGCTAAATATTAAAATAGGCGGGGAAAAAGTAGAGCAGGTAGAACAGTTTACATATCTCGGAAGTGTTTTGGACCAATACGGTCAAAGTAGTAGGGACGTAAGGAGAAGAATTGCGCTAGGCAAGGAGGCTTTCTCAAGGAGGAGGGAGTTGATGACGGGGACGTTGAGTAGAGATGTTAAGACAAGACTCGTAAAAACTCTGATATGGAGCGTAGCTATGTATGGTGCGGAAACGTGGTCACTGAAGCAGGAGGATAGACGTAAATTGGAGGCTTTTGAAATGTGGGTGTGGAGAAGGATGGAGAAGGTGAAATGGACCGAAAGGAAAACAAATGAGGAAGTACTGGAGATGGTGGGTGAGGAGAGAGGTTTGTTGAGAGAAATCCTATGGAGGCAAGAAAAATGGATGAAAGGCGTATTGAGCGGTAGTGGAATGTTGAAGAAGGTAATAGAGGGGAGAATGTTGGGCAAGCGAGGAAAGGGTAGGAACAGGATAGGGATGTTGGATGGGATGAAGGGAGGAAAGAAGTACACAGAGATGAAGAGGGACCTGATATAGATTAGTTTGCTAGGTGGGGAGTCACAAAATGTTTATTTGATAGTTGTGCCCATCCAAAAACCTACCTTAACCGGTAGATTACCTAATAATAATATATATATATCCCTCCCATGGACTACAACCTTGTCGTGGTGGAAGGGCTTGTGTGTTCCGATGACCCCTAGAGCTGTGCTGGCGGGAGTAATAATAATTACTCCTGGAAGGGTCACCCATGCCAGATAGGTCGAAGGTTAGGAGCCAGACGAAAGGTAGTCCACGCAGCGTCTGTTCCTCAGTGAGGCGGCTGCAATGGCGTCTGACCCCAGTGGGGCGGCCATTAAGTGATGGTGTCACGTTAAAAACACTATTGAGGAAGGCAACGGGAAACCACCTCAATTATGATTCCCAAGAATATTATGATGGGCACTATAGATAATATGAGTCCTGGCAACTACGGGACTCGGCCCAAGAGGCCGTGTGTCGTGCCCGGCAGCGGGAGAGGCAAGGCTTCCGCGGTCGTCATCCCACGAAACCCTTGTAGGGAAGAAATAACTTCAGCAGGACAGAAGACTCAGAAGAAGGCGAAAGTAGTAAGAATAGGAACCTGGAACGTCAGGACAATGTTGAGGAGAGGCAAATTAGAAAATATTAAGCGAGAGATGGAAAGAGGTAACATAGATGTTTTAGGCCTCTGCGAGGTGAGATGGAAGGATAGCGGGGATTACTGGAGTGACAATTATAGAGTAATATACAGCGGCGGGGACGAGAGCCAACGAGGGGTTGCCGTAATTTTAAATAAAGGGGTAGGAAGAATCGTAGTCAACATAGAGCAAGCGACAGATAGAATTTTACTCGTAGAGATTAAAGCAGAGCCGACGAACTTGGTCATTATTCAGGTATACATGCCACCGAGCAACCACAAGGAGGAAGAAGTCGATAGGATGTATGATGAGTTAGAGGATATCATCGCGAGTGTTCCTGCAGGGAAACATTTGATAGTGATGGGGGATTGGAATGCGACGGTAGGCGAAGGAAGAGATGGTGGTGAGGTGGGGGACTATGGGTTAGGCACGAGGAATGAACGCGGAGAGAAAGCAATTGAATTCTGCAGGAGACAGGGGTTAGTCATCACCAACACATGGTTTAGACACCACAAAAGGCGTAGGTATACATGGAAAATGCCAGGTGACTCAGAAAGGTATCAGTTAGATTATATTATGGTTAGGCACAGGTTTAGGAACGGTGTGATAAATTCGCACAGTTTCCCAGGAGCGGACGCGGACTCTGACCACAATTTAGTTGTTATGAAATGTAATGTTCGTTTCAAGAAGATAAGGCAAGGGCGGCGGGTTAGGAAATGGAATTTAGAAGCAGTAAATGAATTAACGAGGAAGGAGTATCAGGAGGCTGTAGAGAAAATGATGGATGACGGTAAAGAACTGAGTGCTATCGAAGAAAAATGGGAATGTATCAAGAAAGGGATATTGGAAGCCGCTAAAGGCACTATAGGAACCGTTAACGGGAAAAGGATAAGGAAACCATGGGTAACGGATGGGATGATTGCAAAGATGGACGAGAGAAGAAGATGGAAAAATGTAAACACAGAGTTAGGCAAAATGAGGTACAAAGAGTTAAACAATAAATTGAGAAGGGCCACAAATAAAGCAAAAGAAGAATGGTGGAAAACGCAATGCGAGGATATGGAAAGTCTACAGAAGAAGGGTGAAATTGGTGCTCTATACAGCAAGGTTAAGTTATTATCGGGAAGTAAGAAGGCAAGATCTGTGCTAACAGTTAAAGATAAATGGGGTAAGATAATAGTTGAACCAGGAAAAATCCAAGAGAGATGGAAGGAATATATAGAAACACTGTATGGTAAAGAACTTAGGCCGACAAGGTTAGACATAGAAAAGGAACATGAGGTAGAAGAAGATAGCTTAGGTCCAGGCATACTCGACGATGAAATAGAAAGGGCATTAAAGGAGATGAAAGCAAACAAGGCTGTGGGGGTGGACAATATTCCTGTAGAAATGTTGAAATGGTTAGGGAAAGGTGGGAAGAAGGCCATATATGGACTGATTCGTAGTATCTATGAGGAAGGAATCTGGCCGGAAGATTTTGTGAGATCGGTGTTAGTTCCCATTCCAAAAAAGGCAAAGGCTTCGTCATGTGAGGATTACAGAACAATAAGTTTGATATCCCACGCAGCTAAAGTTATTCTCAGGATCATCAACAAAAGGATAGAGAGTAAGGCAAATGATTACTTAGGGGATGATCAGTTTGGGTTCAGGAAAGGAAGAGGTACGCGTGATGCCATTGCAGTAATGAGATCACTAGTCGAGAGGAATATAGAATTCAATCAGGACGTTTTTGCCTGTTTTGTAGATTTCGAAAAAGCGTTTGATAGAGTGAATTGGGAAAAATTAATGCGTGTATTGCAGAAAATAGGAATGGATTGGAGGGACAGGAGACTGATCCGCAACCTGTACATGTCTCAGACTGCTCAGGTGCGAGTGGGGAACGGAGAGTCCGGATGGGCAGTGTTAGGAAGAGGTGTAAGGCAGGGTTGCCCATTGTCACCGGTACTGTTCAACGTATATGTAGAGGAAATGATTAAAGAGGCATGGCAAGAACTGGAGGTAGGAATGAGAGTCGGAGGGGAATTCGTAAAATCGATTAGGTTTGCTGATGACCAAGCATTAGTTGCTCAGTCAGCCAAGGGGTTGCAAGCATTGCTGAGTGAATTGGAGGTTCAGTGCGATAAATATGGGATGAGAATCAATATTAATAAAACAAAGGTTATGCGATTTTCCAGAAAGAAAAAGGCTAAGCTAAATATTAAAATAGGCGGGGAAAAAGTAGAGCAGGTAGAACAGTTTACATATCTCGGAAGTGTTTTGGACCAATACGGTCAAAGTAGTAGGGACGTAAGGAGAAGAATTGCGCTAGGCAAGGAGGCTTTCTCAAGGAGGAGGGAGTTGATGACGGGGACGTTGAGTAGAGATGTTAAGACAAGACTCGTAAAAACTCTGATATGGAGCGTAGCTATGTATGGTGCGGAAACGTGGTCACTGAAGCAGGAGGATAGACGTAAATTGGAGGCTTTTGAAATGTGGGTGTGGAGAAGGATGGAGAAGGTGAAATGGACCGAAAGGAAAACAAATGAGGAAGTACTGGAGATGGTGGGTGAGGAGAGAGGTTTGTTGAGAGAAATCCTATGGAGGCAAGAAAAATGGATGAAAGGCGTATTGAGCGGTAGTGGAATGTTGAAGAAGGTAATAGAGGGGAGAATGTTGGGCAAGCGAGGAAAGGGTAGGAACAGGATAGGGATGTTGGATGGGATGAAGGGAGGAAAGAAGTACACAGAGATGAAGAGGGACCTGATATAGATTAGTTTGCTAGGTGGGGAGTCACAAAATGTTTATTTGATAGTTGTGCCCATCCAAAAACCTACCTTAACCGGTAGATTACCTAATAATAATATATATATATCCCTCCCATGGACTACAACCTTGTCGTGGTGGAAGGGCTTGTGTGTTCCGATGACCCCTAGAGCTGTGCTGGCGGGAGTAATAATAATTACTCCTGGAAGGGTCACCCATGCCAGATAGGTCGAAGGTTAGGAGCCAGACGAAAGGTAGTCCACGCAGCGTCTGTTCCTCAGTGAGGCGGCTGCAATGGCGTCTGACCCCAGTGGGGCGGCCATTAAGTGATGGTGTCACGTTAAAAACACTATTGAGGAAGGCAACGGGAAACCACCTCAATTATGATTCCCAAGAATATTATGATGGGCACTATAGATAATATGAGTCCTGGCAACTACGGGACTCGGCCCAAGAGGCCGTGTGTCGTGCCCGGCAGCGGGAGAGGCAAGGCTTCCGCGGTCGTCATCCCACGAAACCCTTGTAGGGAAGAAATAACTTCAGCAGGACAGAAGACTCAGAAGAAGGCGAAAG
>CM073777.1:96556015-96633279 GCA_037158775.1 Hetaerina titia | reverse complement strand
GTGTGTCGTGCCCGGCAGCGGGAGAGGCAAGGCTTCCGCGGTCGTCATCCCACGAAACCCTTGTAGGGAAGAAATAACTTCAGCAGGACAGAAGACTCAGAAGAAGGCGAAAGTAGTAAGAATAGGAACCTGGAACGTCAGGACAATGTTGAGGAGAGGCAAATTAGAAAATATTAAGCGAGAGATGGAAAGAGGTAACATAGATGTTTTAGGCCTCTGCGAGGTGAGATGGAAGGATAGCGGGGATTACTGGAGTGACAATTATAGAGTAATATACAGCGGCGGGGACGAGAGCCAACGAGGGGTTGCCGTAATTTTAAATAAAGGGGTAGGAAGAATCGTAGTCAACATAGAGCAAGCGACAGATAGAATTTTACTCGTAGAGATTAAAGCAGAGCCGACGAACTTGGTCATTATTCAGGTATACATGCCACCGAGCAACCACAAGGAGGAAGAAGTCGATAGGATGTATGATGAGTTAGAGGATATCATCGCGAGTGTTCCTGCAGGGAAACATTTGATAGTGATGGGGGATTGGAATGCGACGGTAGGCGAAGGAAGAGATGGTGGTGAGGTGGGGGGACTATGGGTTAGGCACGAGGAATGAACGCGGAGAGAAAGCAATTGAATTCTGCAGGAGACAGGGGTTAGTCATCACCAACACATGGTTTAGACACCACAAAAGGCGTAGGTATACATGGAAAATGCCAGGTGACTCAGAAAGGTATCAGTTAGATTATATTATGGTTAGGCACAGGTTTAGGAACGGTGTGATAAATTCGCACAGTTTCCCAGGAGCGGACGCGGACTCTGACCACAATTTAGTTGTTATGAAATGTAATGTTCGTTTCAAGAAGATAAGGCAAGGGCGGCGGGTTAGGAAATGGAATTTAGAAGCAGTAAATGAATTAACGAGGAAGGAGTATCAGGAGGCTGTAGAGAAAATGATGGATGACGGTAAAGAACTGAGTGCTATCGAAGAAAAATGGGAATGTATCAAGAAAGGGATATTGGAAGCCGCTAAAGGCACTATAGGAACCGTTAACGGGAAAAGGATAAGGAAACCATGGGTAACGGATGGGATGATTGCAAAGATGGACGAGAGAAGAAGATGGAAAAATGTAAACACAGAGTTAGGCAAAATGAGGTACAAAGAGTTAAACAATAAATTGAGAAGGGCCACAAATAAAGCAAAAGAAGAATGGTGGAAAACGCAATGCGAGGATATGGAAAGTCTACAGAAGAAGGGTGAAATTGGTGCTCTATACAGCAAGGTTAAGTTATTATCGGGAAGTAAGAAGGCAAGATCTGTGCTAACAGTTAAAGATAAATGGGGTAAGATAATAGTTGAACCAGGAAAAATCCAAGAGAGATGGAAGGAATATATAGAAACACTGTATGGTAAAGAACTTAGGCCGACAAGGTTAGACATAGAAAAGGAACATGAGGTAGAAGAAGATAGCTTAGGTCCAGGCATACTCGACGATGAAATAGAAAGGGCATTAAAGGAGATGAAAGCAAACAAGGCTGTGGGGGTGGACAATATTCCTGTAGAAATGTTGAAATGGTTAGGGAAAGGTGGGAAGAAGGCCATATATGGACTGATTCGTAGTATCTATGAGGAAGGAATCTGGCCGGAAGATTTTGTGAGATCGGTGTTAGTTCCCATTCCAAAAAAGGCAAAGGCTTCGTCATGTGAGGATTACAGAACAATAAGTTTGATATCCCACGCAGCTAAAGTTATTCTCAGGATCATCAACAAAAGGATAGAGAGTAAGGCAAATGATTACTTAGGGGATGATCAGTTTGGGTTCAGGAAAGGAAGAGGTACGCGTGATGCCATTGCAGTAATGAGATCACTAGTCGAGAGGAATATAGAATTCAATCAGGACGTTTTTGCCTGTTTTGTAGATTTCGAAAAAGCGTTTGATAGAGTGAATTGGGAAAAAATTAATGCGTGTATTGCAGAAAATAGGAATGGATTGGAGGGACAGGAGACTGATCCGCAACCTGTACATGTCTCAGACTGCTCAGGTGCGAGTGGGGAACGGAGAGTCCGGATGGGCAGTGTTAGGAAGAGGTGTAAGGCAGGGTTGCCCATTGTCACCGGTACTGTTCAACGTATATGTAGAGGAAATGATTAAAGAGGCATGGCAAGAACTGGAGGTAGGAATGAGAGTCGGAGGGGAATTCGTAAAATCGATTAGGTTTGCTGATGACCAAGCATTAGTTGCTCAGTCAGCCAAGGGGTTGCAAGCATTGCTGAGTGAATTGGAGGTTCAGTGCGATAAATATGGGATGAGAATCAATATTAATAAAACAAAGGTTATGCGATTTTCCAGAAAGAAAAAAGGCTAAGCTAAATATTAAAATAGGCGGGGAAAAAGTAGAGCAGGTAGAACAGTTTACATATCTCGGAAGTGTTTTGGACCAATACGGTCAAAGTAGTAGGGACGTAAGGAGAAGAATTGCGCTAGGCAAGGAGGCTTTCTCAAGGAGGAGGGAGTTGATGACGGGGACGTTGAGTAGAGATGTTAAGACAAGACTCGTAAAAACTCTGATATGGAGCGTAGCTATGTATGGTGCGGAAACGTGGTCACTGAAGCAGGAGGATAGACGTAAATTGGAGGCTTTTGAAATGTGGGTGTGGAGAAGGATGGAGAAGGTGAAATGGACCGAAAGGAAAACAAATGAGGAAGTACTGGAGATGGTGGGTGAGGAGAGAGGTTTGTTGAGAGAAATCCTATGGAGGCAAGAAAAATGGATGAAAGGCGTATTGAGCGGTAGTGGAATGTTGAAGAAGGTAATAGAGGGGAGAATGTTGGGCAAGCGAGGAAAGGGTAGGAACAGGATAGGGATGTTGGATGGGATGAAGGGAGGAAAGAAGTACACAGAGATGAAGAGGGACCTGATATAGATTAGTTTGCTAGGTGGGGAGTCACAAAATGTTTATTTGATAGTTGTGCCCATCCAAAAACCTACCTTAACCGGTAGATTACCTAATAATAATATATATATATCCCTCCCATGGACTACAACCTTGTCGTGGTGGAAGGGCTTGTGTGTTCCGATGACCCCTAGAGCTGTGCTGGCGGGAGTAATAATAATTACTCCTGGAAGGGTCACCCATGCCAGATAGGTCGAAGGTTAGGAGCCAGACGAAAGGTAGTCCACGCAGCGTCTGTTCCTCAGTGAGGCGGCTGCAATGGCGTCTGACCCCAGTGGGGCGGCCATTAAGTGATGGTGTCACGTTAAAAACACTATTGAGGAAGGCAACGGGAAACCACCTCAATTATGATTCCCAAGAATATTATGATGGGCACTATAGATAATATGAGTCCTGGCAACTACGGGACTCGGCCCAAGAGGCCGTGTGTCGTGCCCGGCAGCGGGAGAGGCAAGGCTTCCGCGGTCGTCATCCCACGAAACCCTTGTAGGGAAGAAATAACTTCAGCAGGACAGAAGACTCAGAAGAAGGCGAAAGTAGTAAGAATAGGAACCTGGAACGTCAGGACAATGTTGAGGAGAGGCAAATTAGAAAATATTAAGCGAGAGATGGAAAGAGGTAACATAGATGTTTTAGGCCTCTGCGAGGTGAGATGGAAGGATAGCGGGGATTACTGGAGTGACAATTATAGAGTAATATACAGCGGCGGGGACGAGAGCCAACGAGGGGTTGCCGTAATTTTAAATAAAGGGGTAGGAAGAATCGTAGTCAACATAGAGCAAGCGACAGATAGAATTTTACTCGTAGAGATTAAAGCAGAGCCGACGAACTTGGTCATTATTCAGGTATACATGCCACCGAGCAACCACAAGGAGGAAGAAGTCGATAGGATGTATGATGAGTTAGAGGATATCATCGCGAGTGTTCCTGCAGGGAAACATTTGATAGTGATGGGGGATTGGAATGCGACGGTAGGCGAAGGAAGAGATGGTGGTGAGGTGGGGGACTATGGGTTAGGCACGAGGAATGAACGCGGAGAGAAAGCAATTGAATTCTGCAGGAGACAGGGGTTAGTCATCACCAACACATGGTTTAGACACCACAAAAGGCGTAGGTATACATGGAAAATGCCAGGTGACTCAGAAAGGTATCAGTTAGATTATATTATGGTTAGGCACAGGTTTAGGAACGGTGTGATAAATTCGCACAGTTTCCCAGGAGCGGACGCGGACTCTGACCACAATTTAGTTGTTATGAAATGTAATGTTCGTTTCAAGAAGATAAGGCAAGGGCGGCGGGTTAGGAAATGGAATTTAGAAGCAGTAAATGAATTAACGAGGAAGGAGTATCAGGAGGCTGTAGAGAAAATGATGGATGACGGTAAAGAACTGAGTGCTATCGAAGAAAAATGGGAATGTATCAAGAAAGGGATATTGGAAGCCGCTAAAGGCACTATAGGAACCGTTAACGGGAAAAGGATAAGGAAACCATGGGTAACGGATGGGATGATTGCAAAGATGGACGAGAGAAGAAGATGGAAAAATGTAAACACAGAGTTAGGCAAAATGAGGTACAAAGAGTTAAACAATAAATTGAGAAGGGCCACAAATAAAGCAAAAGAAGAATGGTGGAAAACGCAATGCGAGGATATGGAAAGTCTACAGAAGAAGGGTGAAATTGGTGCTCTATACAGCAAGGTTAAGTTATTATCGGGAAGTAAGAAGGCAAGATCTGTGCTAACAGTTAAAGATAAATGGGGTAAGATAATAGTTGAACCAGGAAAAATCCAAGAGAGATGGAAGGAATATATAGAAACACTGTATGGTAAAGAACTTAGGCCGACAAGGTTAGACATAGAAAAGGAACATGAGGTAGAAGAAGATAGCTTAGGTCCAGGCATACTCGACGATGAAATAGAAAGGGCATTAAAGGAGATGAAAGCAAACAAGGCTGTGGGGGTGGACAATATTCCTGTAGAAATGTTGAAATGGTTAGGGAAAGGTGGGAAGAAGGCCATATATGGACTGATTCGTAGTATCTATGAGGAAGGAATCTGGCCGGAAGATTTTGTGAGATCGGTGTTAGTTCCCATTCCAAAAAAGGCAAAGGCTTCGTCATGTGAGGATTACAGAACAATAAGTTTGATATCCCACGCAGCTAAAGTTATTCTCAGGATCATCAACAAAAGGATAGAGAGTAAGGCAAATGATTACTTAGGGGATGATCAGTTTGGGTTCAGGAAAGGAAGAGGTACGCGTGATGCCATTGCAGTAATGAGATCACTAGTCGAGAGGAATATAGAATTCAATCAGGACGTTTTTGCCTGTTTTGTAGATTTCGAAAAAGCGTTTGATAGAGTGAATTGGGAAAAATTAATGCGTGTATTGCAGAAAATAGGAATGGATTGGAGGGACAGGAGACTGATCCGCAACCTGTACATGTCTCAGACTGCTCAGGTGCGAGTGGGGAACGGAGAGTCCGGATGGGCAGTGTTAGGAAGAGGTGTAAGGCAGGGTTGCCCATTGTCACCGGTACTGTTCAACGTATATGTAGAGGAAATGATTAAAGAGGCATGGGAAGAACTGGAGGTAGGAATTAAAGTCGGAGGGGAATTCGTAAAATCGGTTAGGTTTGCTGATGACCAAGCATTAGTTGCTCAGTCAGCCAAGGGGTTGCAAGCATTGTTGAGTGAATTGGAGGTTCAGTGCGATAAATATGGGATGAGAATCAATATTAATAAAACAAAGGTTATGCGATTTTCTAGAAAGAAAAAGGCTAAGCTAAATATTAAAATAGGCGGGGAAAGAATAGAGCAGGTAGAGCAGTTTACATATCTCGGAAGTGTTTTGGACCAACACGGTCAAAGTGGTAGGGACGTAAGGAGAAGAATTGCGCTAGGCAAGGAGGCTTTCTCAAAGAGGAGGGAGTTGATGACGGGGACGTTGAGTAGGGATGTTAAGACAAGACTCGTAAAAACTCTGATATGGAGCGTAGCTATGTACGGCGCGGAAACGTGGTCGCTGAAGCAGGAGGATAGACGTAGATTGGAGGCTTTTGAAATGTGGGTATGGAGAAGAATGGAGAAGGTGAAATGGACCGAAAGGAAAACAAATGAGGAAGTACTAGAAATGGTGGGGGAGGAGAGGGGTTTGTTGAGAGAAATCCTATGGAGGCAGGAAAAATGGATGAAAGGCGTATTGAGCGGTAGTGGAATGTTGAAGAGGGTAATAGAGGGGAGAATGTTGGGCAAGCGTGGTAAGGGTAGGAACAGGATAGGGATGTTGGACGGGATGAAGGGAGGAAAGAAGTACACCGAGATGAAGAGGGACCTGATATAGATTAGTTTGCTAGGTGGGGAGTTACAAAATGTTTATTTAATAGTTGTGTCCATCCAAAAACCTACCTTAACCGGTAGATTACCTAATAAAAAAAAAATATATATATATAGCGGGTCGCAGTGGTCTAGTGGGTAGAGCGTTGGAGTGGACCAGACCCGGGACCAGAGGGTCCCGGGTTCGATTCTCGGGCAAGGCACTCTGGTCACCCAAGCTAGTTGATTTTTCGGGTACCAGGTCTTCCTGGGAAACCATAACCAGCATAGGGAAAGGAACTGGCCCCCCTACCCTGATGTGTGATTATTCACACGCCGTCGGGCTTGGTACACGGGTGAGCTCTACCATCATCTACTAAACCGACCTTCGGGTTGATTTATGTGTTTATGGTTTATGTATATATATATATATATATATATATATATATATATATATATATATATTATATAGATGATGCGGAAGTACTCACGAGAGCAATATGATTTTTGGACAGCACAATATAACACAGAATAAAACAGATAACACGTAAAAGGACACTCACACTGTAGATGATTTGAGCATTCGGCCTACTCCAAGGCCTTCTTCAGGTCAGACTCACCTGAAGTCACCTCAGTCTCAGTATTATATTTATATTTACAATATGTATATTTACATGCAAACAACCCGTCTTGAAACCTTATATAACACATTTCCAACGAACATTCCTTCCACCCAAAGTCGAATAAAGATTCTTGATGGTCAATTACTTCGGGTCGAGTTTTCTAATCACCCCACGACCACCCCACAATTCTCGAAATAAATTACCATACGGACTCGAACAGGACCAATTATGTGGATATCCTTCTCTCGACTGGCAACCGCAATTTGAAGGCAAAGGGAATTTCCCAACTCCTCGTCGCCACCTCCACGTTTTTCGCCTGCCCCGAATTATACAGTCCCGGCTCTAAACTAACTCTGCGGGCGAGATTTCGATACCCCACCTCGTTCGTCTTTTCTCCGATCCCCACTTCACCGAATCGAATGTCAAATAGAGACACGCAATGAAGAGAATCAGGAGCGGACCGAATCAGACGGCTACTGGACAAGAATAACACAACATAAAAGCCAATAAAAAGAACATTCGTATAATTAGATACTGGAGTAATAGTAAGATTAAGTTTAAAATTTAAATTAGAGGGCATTAACTCGAGTAGACAGAACAGTTCATCGATCTAGGAAATGTTTTTGTACGAAGATGGTCCAAGTAGATATAATATTAGAAGCAGAATTGTGTGTGGCAACGAAGGAGGTGATGATAAGTGTCCGAGGCAGGTATGTAAAGAAAGAACTGATTCGCGAGAACTTTGATGTGAAGATTTCGCACGGATTACAAACCTGGACGCTGAAGCAAAGCGAAAGGCGTAGACTGGAAGCGAGCTTTCGGCCGATAGAATAATGGATCCATGTGGAGAAGACAGATACTATTGAGATAAGTTATCGCCATTAATGAAGGGAAATAATGCCGTTGAGGCATAAAACATCCCCGAAGAGAAACAGAAGCGCCTAGACAAATATTTTATAAATAAAGTTTTGGATTACATCGAGGAATGAGTTTGACTAAAAACCTCGTTAGTTCAATATCACTCCGATCACGAAAAAGAGCGGAAACGTAGAATATGAGGACTATCGGACAAAATGTTAAAAGCGAGCACTCGAAAGAGAAGATACAAGAGAAAAAAAACGACTCAAATGAAAATTATTACTGAGGAATACGCATCCATTAACGAGAACACTGATGGAAAGAAATACAGAACATTTTCAGGACGTCTTTGCGGATTTCGAGAAGGCGGTTTAACAGAGTACAAAGATAAAGTTAAAGAACGTATTGCAGAATGATTTGAAAGGATATGCGGCTCATTCAAATTCTATACCACAAGTATGGATAGCGGGGTGGAGAATAAGAAAGCGCACGACAAGGAAAGGGCGAAAAGGACCGTTCGGTATGGCTGGTGACTTTCGGCATCCAGGCCGTGCTAAACGACCAGAGCGGCGGGGAAAGTAATTCTACGGGAACCGATGGAGTCTACTGGATTATGCGAAGCCCTGATTGGCCAGAAGGACGAGGCGCGGCAGTTGAGAGAAGTTGAAGTTGACACGGGCAATGTTATTTTCATGATTTGATGGAAAAACACACCATAAAACGAAATTTATTCCACTCTCAAGACGTGCGGAGGATAAGTTAAATACTACATTTGGTATTATTAGGAATGCGTGAAATTCTACGACTATGAAAAAAGGCATGACGCGCGATATAAATGGGCAATCCTTGGGAAACTTTGACGGCAATGACATAATGATAGCTATGTCTTGAACAAATGAAGATTATTTCTAGTGACTGGATGAACATTTCGCATCTCGGAAAATACATAATACCGTATCAATACATAATATTTTGACATAACCCAAAGTTATCAAAGTTCATGGTGATAATGACCAACGGTCGATGGAGTATTTTTGAAACATAAAGCACACTTATTCCTCCGGATAATAGACGCGGAAATGTCTTTCAGCCAGTGCGCTGTAAAAATCAAACACTAACGGATTAAGTAGGAAAAATAATACAGGAATTGTGAATGGAAACCATTCTTCCTTGGGTAAAATTCAAAATTTATCAAGAAGCTTCAAAAATAGATTGTGGAAGTGGGTGAAGAAAATATTGAAAAGCTTTGGGGCAGTAAAAGGTCGTCGTTAAAGAAGGACCCCCTGCCTCACACCCTAGCGGTGGCTGGCAAGGAGCTAAAATATCTAAAAGGATGCTGGGTAAGGAGGAATGAAGTTTTTAGACAGCTTGGAGGAAGACAGAAGCTGCGGAGAAGTGACGAAAGAAATAGTGTTGGACAAAGAAAGAGGAAGTTCTCGTGATACTTTAAAACGGCATAAACGTCGTGACCGTCCAAAGTGGCACCAGTAGAACACCACAAACGAAGTGGGATGTGTACAACAGATCCCTCCAGCTGTTCTCCACTGCCAATCTGTACATCGAGAAACCTGACTACTGTATCTGCAACACGATTTCCTCGCTTCATCATTAGTTTAGTCAAATATATCCACTTTTCATTTTCACTCAATATCAAAGCAAGCCATGGATAGGGCATAGTAGTAGTAGTGGTGGATGCGATAATTGCATCAAATAACCTTCACTGACGAGAAATACGTACAGAATCTGGTCAAATAAAACGATCGATTGGTCACAAATATTCAGAGTGAGTTGCGGGGTGCTGAGCAAACAAACGGACGTCATCTAAGGAGCGACAACTAAGAGAGATTCCATTTCCTCGGGCCAACAATTTAAAGACGGGAGGGAAGATCTTCAACGCCCTCCGACGCAGCCTTCGCGGCTCTCTGTCGCCCCGACGGCCTCTAATGAGGGGACCTATGGTCTCTAGCCTCTAACACTTCGCCATGACAACGCATTCTCGTTCCAACGATGGAGGAAGGCAGTGGCATGGAGGACGAAGGTCAACGGGAAGGTTTTCATCTCGAATATAACAGAGTGACTGTGCTCATATTCTCTCGAAGGTCAATCAACAAAAGCAAAAGTTGTACACGCATGACTCACGACGTATCATTAGACGCACACCGTTCTCTTTCCGGATACAGCAGGAGGTCGAAACAAAAGCCTGATTAGGGGCGACATCCCAAAAAAAAAGTCTCCACATTTTGTCAATTTGATTTCCGCCCGGCTTTCGTCTCAGTAGCATCGATGCGTCTTTTCATACAGAAGCAAATTTGAATTAACCGAGAACGAATTTGTGATTCTGTGCCTGGACCAGGTGCCAGAGAGTCATTGAAACTGAGCGCATTATGAATACTCCGGGATGATTTGTTGCATCTGGTTATCTTTACATTACACGTCACACGACAACGGCAGGACCACAAGTGCTTGCCGGCGTGGTACGGACACTTACGAAGCCTTTAGCGAATATATTTTTTCCGACGCCTGAAATCGTAATTCAGTGGGATATAACGAAAAGTATGGCTACAGCTCTCCAGCCTTGAAATCCAGTAAATTACTGCAACAAGGCTGGTGAATGGGTTTTCTGATTAAAGCTTAATGCAAGATTGATGAGTTTGATGTTCAATGATGCAGGCGAGATTAATGACCGTCCTTTCGCAATAACCCAACTAACCATTCAATGGGATCAGGTGAGATCATGAGACTCCATTACTATCCTTGACGCATCGAGGCATTGTTACGGTACTCGCCATTTCATTGTTACGGCTCACGGCATGCAATGATTTGCATTCGATAGAACAGTAACGATCACTTTCAAATGATAATGAGCGTGACAACAACGGTAGTAACTCCGTTTAAAGTAAGAATATAATTCCTTGTCTTTCCGAGAGTAGCCGTTGCGTTAAATTATATAATCCAACATAGAAAAAAATCACAAACTTAGGTGGAAGTTGTTTAAAAATAAAGTCAAATCAAATAAATGAAATGATTAAAAAATAATCGAATGAAATATTGTGCACTTCCATATCGCTCAATGGTATCTTCAGCTACAACTATGTGCCATTCGTTTATTCTTGAACCTTCTAATGAATACGAATTTTATGCCAGAGGAATGCAATGAACACTCATTGAATGTATGGAATCAACTTTGACGCTGAATCCGGGATAACTCTCTCAATGCCAGCTCGCAGAACCATGGTTTCAGAAATCTCAGCCAGGAAAAATGGAGGCCCCCCTATTCATGAAAATGCACGGAAAAGAAGGCGCGATATCTGACGACTCCGCCAGTTTCAAAACCGCATATGCGCCACGTTTTATGTCCAAAAAACTGCTGGCATACATGATACCTTCCAAGCCACCGCTGGCGTGTCTGGCAGGGGGTGATTACACAACAAACTACTTAACCCCCCTGCCGCGGCCGTACAAAATTATTCTGATCCATTATCGTTCGTGGAAAAAATTACATCTGAAATCCATCTGTCCTACACTTAATCTCTCTAATTTTATTGACATGATCTCTCAACCGTATTTACACATATTGTTACCCTTTTAATTATTTTCAATTTTTTATCATACTTATCAATCAACAGGAAGCATTAAAATGAGACGCGAGCACAATAAAATCACTTCTTAGCAACTTTGCAGCCCAGAGACAAAATGCAACTTATTCCATAAACATATGACATAAAAATAGCAATATACAAATACTATAATTATTATTTGGTAGTCAACCATTATAGGTATGTTTTGGACAGACGCAGACCAAATACGCCTACATTTTGTAGCTGCTTCTAACAAGGAAAGTCCAGATGTCCCACACTACATTAAATTACCGCATTCCTTCTCCTTCCTTTTAATCGGTCCATGTGCAACAATTAAATTGAACATCAACAAAATGAATGAAAATATCAAATAATGATTATCAGGGAACATTATTTTCAGGGCCTTTACTTTCACGTGAAGGACTGCCTCAACTCAGCAACCTCTATTTGTCTCTCAAAGAAAAATCAAGGAGGGCAAAGAGAGACGAACTGAGATATCTAGAAGTGAGTTAACAGCGTCTCCCGAATGTATCTCAAAGTGAGTGGCGGACAGAAATCTCCTTAGAAAAATGGGCGAGAATTATTTATATTATATTAGACTTTTCCAGAGCATCCGCAATTTTCCCTGAGTTTTCCAGAAGGGCGAAATCCCCTGATTGATTCCGTTTTTCCAGACTGACTGACCGGTTTCCATGCACACAAATCCGCGATACGTAACTTCCGTTTACTAGAAATATGGCTGAAAGCATCTTCCGATAAAATACGTGCTCGCGATAAGAATCAGCATTCTTGAGGTACTCGGGCACATTTGGATGGTCTCTTGGATGCGATAATGCAGTGATTTGAAAATCACAAACCACTGATAATAATAGTGATTTCCAAAGTTAATCTCTGGTTTGTGTTTCAAGGGAGGGGTCGCTCGGGCGAATCTCCGAAACACAAGCGCCATTAGGTCAGCGAGTTCTTTATCGTGGGTTCCCGCGTCCACGAGTTAGCTGTTGCTCGGAAAGAAATTTATGTCTAAAATAACTTTCTTTTGCCTCCGATATTTTCCCCTCAAATATAACCCGCTTAAACCTTTTCAATTAAAATATGTTATTTTTCATCTTAACAAACCGTCCGTTCCGGGGCATTTGAGTGTACAGATAAGAAAGGCTGAAGGAGCCAAACAGGCTGCTTCACAGTCACGCCGAAGGGATCATTAAGTTATCGATTATGAACGATGTTTGGGAATGTCACCCTCGCGTCAAGATTGATTGACACGGCTATCGAGATGTGGGCATCAAAGATGCTCCCCTTGCAACGGCACGCGTCTCGAAGAAAAGGACAGGGGCGCAATGCAGTATGGGACAAGAGGAGCACGCAGACACTATTTCCTATTCCCAAAAAGTGAAATCCTCCCCCTCTCAAAGAACACCCTCAATGGCACCCTAAGTGACGTCAAAGAAGCTTGCACGCTTACCATTAATGGCCTCCCGGAATCCGCCTACCAGGGAGTCTTCGAGTCGTAGAAAACCCGCTGGCAAATACTAAATGAACGCTCAACGGATGTACTTTGAAGAATTTTGAGGCATTTCAATAATATCTAATATAAATATTTTGTTCCCAAACTTTTCCCGATCCTTTTTATACAAATCACGTAAAAATAACCGAAGAATATTTTCCTATTTTGCTTCAAATTTGTCACGTCCGTTAAAACTAGCAAATCTCACCGGCCAAGTATTTTTCGTACATTGATAAGCCTTAAAACGCGAATAATTCTAAGCTACCTTATAATATTTCTTAAAATTAGGTGTAATTCTTGCCGAGGGACTAAATGTATGTGCCCTGGAGATATCAATTCCACGTGCTTTCGTTCCGGGTGGGGCTCACCTATGAGATAGGACCGCCGATAGACGGCCTGAAATAGTGACGACCACTTGACTACTATTAGAATACAGCAACCCCCCGCCCCTTTGACCGAAATTTCCCAACTTAAGGACAGCTTATGCTTCTCTAAAAGGCGGACACTCTCAAGCGAGGGACACACACGCCCATCGACAGTGACAACTACCATCAAACTTTACAGTAGCGAATATTATTGGGGACAAACAATTGCCCTACGCTTGGACGTGTCTGGTGTCGAGAGGAAAATTTATCCGCACGCCACAAAATTCCCTGAGTGCGAAAATATGTAGACAAGCATACATTTTCCTTTAACATATTGTGCTTGGAGGAAATACTCCAGCGCCTGAACTTGTGACTGAATTAAGCACCATTCCTCACTGGAGGGTACGATAATGTAAAATGGGGTTCCAGTCGTAATTAAGAAAACTTGGATAGTGACTGACCGGAGGGTCCCGGGTTCGATTCCCGGGTAAGGCACTTTGGACACCTGCAGCTCCACCCAAGCTAGTTGATTTTTCGGGTACCAGATCTTCCTGGGAAACCATAACCGGCACAGGGAAAAGAACTGGCCACCGTACCCTGATGTGTGAATATTCACACGCCGTCAGGTTTGGTACATGGGTGAACTCTACCATCATCTACTAAACCGACCTTCGGGTTGATTACTGTGTTTATGGTTTTTTTATATATAGAAAAAAAAAAAAATATATATATATATGTGTATATATATGTATGTATATATATATATATAGAAAAATATATATATGTGTGTATATATATATATATATATATATATTCCACTTTTTCTAAAAGTTAGGGCCTGTGAACAGTCCCTCCCTTTCCCTTTCCGTAGTGGACTCCCTACCTTAATGATAGAAATTGTATGCGCCCGAGAGTGTCAGCTGTTTCTGTGGGTTAATATGCGATATCGTAAAAATCGCCCAAAGCGGACAGTTTTCATTCATTCGAGCGTTGTTGGGAGGCGTACTTCTCTTTGCAATTAATAA
Source organism: Hetaerina titia (assembly GCA_037158775.1). Classification (NCBI taxonomy): domain Eukaryota; kingdom Metazoa; phylum Arthropoda; class Insecta; order Odonata; family Calopterygidae; genus Hetaerina; species Hetaerina titia. The sequence goes on along the minus strand of CM073777.1, from coordinate 96,619,069 downwards.
ATACTACCATACTTTTCTACATCTACACGAATATACATGGTACCCTGCAAGCCACCGCTAGTATTTATGACGGGATTATTTAAAAACATGCAGGCAACATCAGTTAACATTAAGTTTTTCATAATTTTTAGTTTAAATGTGTACGTAAAATAATTCAAACAATGGCGATAATATTATATCAACTAAAGGTACATGCCCATTATTTCTATTACCTTATTTTCATAATATCTCTGTCGTAGTTCAGCATTGATACATTTTCTACCTCATTGCTAAAGAGGCTTGCTTCCAATTCACGCAAGATGAATGTAAATTTATACGTATTCATTTTAAGCCTTTATATTAATGCGAATTTCTTCTTGACTTCCACCCTTCCGTGATGAACATTGAATGCAGTGGAATGGTAGAAAATTAACTCGCGCGGACATAGATTTTTCAAATTCATTGTTACAAAATTACTGAATGAAGCCAACCGCACGAGTAAAGTAGGCAAAGAGAGAGAGAAAGGGATTCATTTAAACTCCTAGAGACTACGGCAGGCGAGATCTCAACGAGTTTCAACATGGAATCGACTGCCAAACAGACCCGAATTTGGAAACGACTAATGCCATCAACCGTTTGTGATAAAATGAACATGTTGGAGTGCGAGGTTTAATATATGTTGCCATGGAGCCTCCAAATAGTGAACAATTTTTATGTCCCCGAGTGTTTCCGTCGGTGGAAGGTTTCTTTATATCGCTGTTTATAGAAGTGGGAAACCGAATTGAGTGGGGACACTGCTAAGGAACCGATGATGATGGCTTCGAAGTGGGAGTCCCCGAGTGAATGGGGGGCAATGGGCACAGATTAATGTCTCCTTACCTGAGTCTCGGGGGCGAGTGGTCCCCTTCGTCTTCGGCGGCGGCCTCTGCCTGTTCCTCCGCGGTGGGCGGGAGCTTGACTGGGCGGACTTGCTCCATCTCGTGCACTCCGGCGACCCCGACGCTCAAGTTCCTCCGCCGCCCGGGGGCCTCCGTGGACTCGGCGGCGGCGCTGGGAGACGACGGGCCGATCCCGGTGGGCGGGAACAGAGTGGACACTGCGGACAGAGAGAGAGGTGCACGTCAATGCACGAACGGCAGAGAGCGACGCGACAAATGTAGCGAGAGGAGAGCGCCCCTCGGACGTGACGCGGAGATTCGCGTCCACGATAACACCCGGGAGCGGGAAAGTTTTCCCACCTTAGATTTTTCAAACGGTTTCATTAAATACGATGCGACATCACTTCATCTGGTCCTAATTGATCCGAACAAATTCTGTCCAACCGAACTTTTAAAAACACTTTAAAAAAGCATTTTTAGGCAAAAAATACTAACGAATTAATGATTCGTTAATAAAAAACCATTTCTTAAGTTGACCTCCAAGGCAGAAATGTGAGTTACGAGAACTAATGAAAAATATGCTACAAACTTCTGTTATTATACGGATTAAAATAAGCTAAAACAGTTGTCTGCGAACTAAATTAATCACTGCAGTAGAATGCTGCAGTGTTGTATACTGTAGACGGATGACTCATGCGCCGCCTCCCGGCCCGATCGTGCCATCGTTTACCCCCTTTATCTTAAAACAGCAGAAGAGATCATGTCGGTAAAATGAGAAAGATTACGTGCAGAAAGGAGCGATTTAGCATTTTTTTCCACAAACGATAAGGGATCAGAATAAGAATGATCTGGTACTTTCCCGGCGAATAATGTTTTCCAAGATTATTGGGGTCTCCCACCGGGTCCACGTTCGTCCACGCTCGGCCATCGAAACGTCGGCAAACCTACGAACGTGGACCCGGTGGGAGACCGAGAATAATCTTGGAAAAGGATCAGAATAACATTGTCCGACCTCAGGTAGGGTCATATTCGGGTCAAAATTAGTCTGTTGTGTATTCATCCCCTGCCACACACCGTGGCGGTGGCTTGCAGGGTACTCGTATTAGAAAAAAAAGATCGACTGAATGAAAATTGTTGGCGAGTCGTTCAATGTCTTTTATAATTATTTCGTCCATTTATTTCCGATTTATTACGATTTGAACTAACCCGGATCACTTCAGGTTCCAATCAACTCGAATTCACGACGCTGTACTTTATTATCTTAGTAAAAAAATTAAATTACTTCTTGGATCGTCGTCATACAATAGTGAACCACCCTCCATACTCTGGTATATCTTGTCAATCTAGTCAAAACAGGTTATCTAGTTTTCTATTATCTAGTAGTTAGTAGTATCTAGGTTTATCTAGTGAAAAAAGGGATGGCATATTGACTCCACATTTTATTTGGGGAGGCAATTCATCTTTCTGTTTACCGTTGAACAATAAACGACCTCCAAATAAATTCTATAAATTCCAAGCTTCACTTCGTTGAAGTTTAGATCATCCGGTGAAAAAGAACAATCGCGCCAATAACATTTTCTTCAACACGACAGAAAATTCCACTTTCTCTGAAATAATATTCTTTCAATTAACCAGCCACAAACTAGACATGAACTCCTGATTTCCAGGTAGTCAAACGGCTGCCAAAACACATGAAATACAACCGCAAATAATTAACACATTTAGCTTCTACGTCGCAATTACCTCACCGTGGGAATTTCAACGGCCGAATTTTAACACTGACACCAGGACATGACGACGCTATGCTGATGCCACACCTTGAGAGAATCTTGAGCATTTTTAGAGAATGAGAAATTTCTAATCAAAACAGCTTCAAAGGCACGGGTTGGATTGCTGGAAGTTTGGTCAACGTTTGATGCAAGTGTTTAACCCTTATGGTTCGTGGGAAAAATGACCGACTTAACTTTTCCACATTCTCTACATCGAGGAGTAAGATTGATGACGGACACCCCTCTTTCACTTTCGACCAGAATTCGCTCATTGATTTAGTTTTTGTGGAAAAAGTGATTTTTTTAAAAACTTAATTCGAATTGAATTTTCCACTCCTTTCGCGAGACCCAACTTGGCATCCGTGGCGTCGCAAAAATCGAAAGTATTAGAACAACAATGTGCAAGAGGTGCATTCCAATGAGATCGTGCACGAGCCATCGTTGGGTCACGGGGTGCGCCGGAGACGGAATCTTAATTCCTCCCAACCCCCCGGCAGGCAGGCAGTCCCCGAGCGCCGCAATCACCCCCCCCCCCGGGAGGAGGACAATGACTTAGTGCTTCCGCGAAGGGAGGTGATGGGAGACCGCGGTCCCGAGTCGTTTTTATGCACGCTCGCCGCGTTTAAGTCGCCGGGTGATGGGTTCGCTGCTGCGTGCGTGTCTCGACGGGGCATTCCCGAGGGGCGAGCCGACCGACGCCTTCCACCGCCGAGAGAGACAGACGGACGTGCGCGGATGGCGAGCTTGAATGCGAATTGTTTCATTAGCGGGAGGCGGGGACGCAGAATTAATTCGGCCCGACGCCTCCTGGATGTGACCTGCTGCAGCGAGAGACACTTTCGAGGGCGGGTGCATTGACTGACTCCAACGGGGTTGCAAAACAATCGAGGAGCGTCGCCGTCTGCGGTGGGATTGGCGAAACGGGGCTTGCGTGCGCACGAAGCAGAAGTGTCAGCTCCCGAGGCGAGATACGGACGTTTCCCCGCAATCTCACTTTGATATTTTATATTTCAGAAACCTGTAAGCCACCCACCACTGGAGTGTGTGGTAAGGGGTTAATCCCTTACTATATCGTTGATGCTTTGAAAAATACTTTAAGGCTCCAAATATCCACTGATAAGAGGAACGTGGTAGTTCAGTGAGCATAGCGCGGGGCTGCGGACCGGAGGGTCAGAGTTCAAGTCCCCGGAACGCCTCTGGGCACTCTAAGCTTCACCCTAGCTATGTGACTTTTTGGGTACCAGATGCCCCAGGGAAACCATACACGGTACAGCACTTTTTGGCATGGCTCCGTTACCCTGATGTGTGGATTTCACACGACGTTGGGCTTATTTATTTATTTACACACCCTTCAAGCCACCGCCAGGGTGCGTGGCAGGGGGTGGATACACACCAGAACAATTCTACCCGAGCATGACCCTCCCGCGGTCGAACAATGTTGTTATGACCCTCTATGGTTCGTGGAAAAAATGAAATCTTAAATCTATCTGTACTACACTTAATCTCTGTAATTTTATTTGCGCGATCTCTCCTCCCGTAGTACGATGGGGGTAATAATACATTTTAAACATCACTGCTAGAGAAAACTCTTTCCAATATATGCAAGAGCTTCAATCTGTATTGTAACCTTCGCTCCATGAGTGATTTCCAGCCTAGCTGCTCTAATATTTTGGATTCGCTACTAAGTCTATCACAACAAAGTTTTACAAATTTAGCTCATCTAAGCTGCTCGCGATTCAATTCGGCAATTAATCCAACTTCGCGAGGATTTCTTAATGCTGAGGGTGCCGAAAGGCTTCATCCGAAATCGAAACCGGGCCGTCCGATTAGCTGACAACCACTACAGAAGCATTTCGAAGTACTTTTTCAAGGGCTTGAGCATCACGGGGGTTTTTAGAGAGAATGACGAGGGTTGCTGATTGCTCCTTACAATCAAATACGAAAATTTCTTTGTGCAAAAAATATTCGCGTAGAACGGACAAGCTAAATCACTCAGACCCAAACCGAGAGAACCGCGTTCAAGGTTTTGTTGGGGAGGCGATCGACAGCTTAGGTCATTTGCGCCATTAGGGATGGGTGGGAGAGAAAGGGTGGACAGAAACCCGGCGTCGGCATACGTCTACTCTTGTCGTAAGGCACCAAGGGGTCGCAAGGCACCAAGGGGTCGTAAGGCACCAAGGGTTCGTGCGGATGTCGTACTCACTCAATGTGCTCTCCACAATGCACCTCAAGTAGGGATCGGGATATCACTGAAAAATATTTGTTGTCTCCAGGATTTGAACCCGGGCCTTCGCGGTGGGAAGCCTAAGTAGGTTAACGTAGGTTAGTCTTCGCACAATCCCGATTCCCCCCCCCCCCGCGTTCGAATCCTGGTCAGGAGGAATGATTTTTTTTGCTCTTTGAAATGCTTTTAAACTGAGTGAAAACTCAGCGGGCGACCCCGCTGAATATACGAAATTGTTACGGGATTTCTGGAAGTCTGCTTCAGCCTCTCAACATCAGTCCAAATCAATCTTTAAATTGTTCGCCAACTTATTTGATCATAACTACATTACCACCTCGAAACGGGATTGTCTCCAGAACAAAATATTTTATTTTAGTACGAACTTGACCAAATTCCACGGGCTCGAATTTTCTAACTTCCTCTATTCAATGCCTTCACTTTCACTTTTTAGCGCTTTTTAAAAAGAATTTTCAGTTTTTGCTTTCTTTTTTCCCCGCTAAGAAAATGGAATACGAATAATATTGAAACAAATGTGTACATAGACATGCGTGCATTTGACGGATAGGTAATGAGAGAGAGAGGGGGGAGGCAAAATGGGTGAAACGGCTGGAATTCCTGTTTTTCCGCTTGGAGCATCGGGGGCCTCGTGTGTTTGTTGAGCGGGGCGGGGATTGGCTCTGACAACATGGGCGGTCGCCAGGTCAGTGGGACACGGAAAGTGCCTCTGAAGGGAACAAGGGTGTGTGGGTCGGCCCACACGCTGACCACGCAAACGATGAACTTCCCCCACCTGATTTTTTTCTCGTCACACCACGCAATGTTCGGTTTGTCGTCTATTCGGACGCAAAAAAACGAAAGCTGCTTTCAAAATGGAAACATCAGTTATCAATCACTTGAGTTATTTGAGCAATTCACTCTTTAATAATTAAAGTTTATCATAAGTCGGGTTGTAGATGATCAGATTCCTAAAGTTCTACGTTAAAAATAAACCGGTCATCGTTTCTCCGATCGACAATCTATTTTCCGATTTCCAGTTCTAAACTCTTCGGGTTGTCCGTTATAGTTTCCGAAAACGCTTATTATTCTCGCATTTAAAAACGGTTGGAGGCGAGAAAACTGCTTTCAACAAATTTTACGTTGAGTCGAAATTCTCGCCAACATTATGCTATCATCGTACTTCCGAAAAAAATCCTCCAGTCCAGAGGTAATTGATTCTTATTCTGTTCAATTACTAAACCATGCTTAACGTCGATGAAGTGGGAGGTTGAGAATAATCAAGTCGAATTATTTGCTTTAAAAACAAACACACACACACACACTCATATATATATATATATATATATATATATATATATATATATATATATGTGTGTGTGTGTGTATATATATATATATATTTATATATACAGGCCCCCTACCCTGATGTGTGAATATTCACACATCAGGGTAGGGGGGCCAGTTCCTTTCCCTGTGCCGGTTATGGTTTCCCAGGAAGATCTGGTACCCGAAAAATCAACTTGCTTGGGTGGAGCTGCAGGTGCCCAAAGTGCCTTGCCCGGGAATCGAACCCGGGACCCTCTGGTCAGCAGTCCAACGCTCTACCCGCTAGACCACCGCGACCCGCATATATATATATATATATATATAGTGGGTAGAGCGTTGGACTACTGACCGGAGGGTCCCGGGTTTGGGGCACTTTGGGCACTGGGTATCTGCAACGCCCTCAAGCGACATAAGGTACAACAGACGAACCCAGCCAGAGAATGGGAGAGTTGTTCACTCTTGTGCTAATGGGTGCGTGCGTGCAGTGTGTGTGTATCTGTCACTCGAACCGTTTTTACTTTCTCCGTACGAGGCATAAGGGAAAGTATTGTTTACGTGAAAAAAAATCGACTTCGGGATTTCTATGGAAACACGTGTTTGGGGATCCCAAGAGCGTGCCCTGACCATTTTCTGAATGATGTCTTACTGTGCGCCTTCGAAGACTCCCTCCGCTACCTCAAAATATTCCTTGCATATGCCCCCACCCCTCCAATTTCGAACGGTTTGTGGAAGTCCAGCCTTAATACGAATATAGAACGTTACAAATACGGGAATTGCGATAGTGAACAACTCCGACCATTTAAAAATAGCAATAAAACGCTTGAACCGTTCCGCGTGGAGGTGTTCGAACCGATCTCTTCCAATCAGCCGCCAGACACAGTATAACTCAGCCGCCGGACTAACCTTGGCAACCGAATTGAATATCTGCATTGGAAATCACGTATTTCGTAATATTTTTCCATCGATTATGAAGTCAGTAAATACATCGTTTGGAAAAAGTGGACGAGGATGACTGGTAGAAATAAGAGAAAATATTTAGTTAGTTGGTCAATGAATGCAACTAGGCACCTTGCCACTAACCATTAGATTTGGTAATGTCCTTAGTGTTTGTTTGTTCTATTTTATGAAACTGAAAAGCAAACCTTTCTCCTGGTATCAGATGCATCGATGCTCTTCAGATCGAGGCCCTCGGGCGCGGTAACATCACACTTCGGATCACATACATAAATCCACCATGTACTACATTAAATTGCGGCCCAAAATGATTAAAAATTATACAGTCTCGGCAAAAAAGTCCACAATAAGCAGACAGGTAGGGTAAAATAATATCTAATAAGAGTAAAACTGTGAATATACATCCCCACTCAACAGCAATAGACATTAGAAGGGATTCAGGGAGAGTAGAGAGAATAAGCAGGGGACGTATACGGTAGAGGATTATTAGAGCAGCCAGATGAGAAATGGAACGTGGCAGTTGGATTGGTGAAGGGCGATAGCGTGATTCCTGAAGAATAATGGAAATCGAGAGGGAAAAGCGCACGTCTTCAAAAGATGAATCATTGCAAATGAATATGTATGATGGTTTACTGAAGACCCAAGATGAAGGAAGCGTGGAGGGGAGGAATTGACCAAGGAAGACAAATGATGAAGAAAGAGAAGCGATCGTTGAAGAAGTGAATAGCGCAAAGAGCACTGAAGGAAAGGAGGGATTGACTGAAGAGAATCTATCTGCATAGTACCCTGTAAGGCACCGCTAGGGTGTGTGGCAGCAGGTCATTACATACCAGGCATGCAATATCAAAAAATTAGCGTTTCTTAATTAATAGTGGCTATATATTATATTTCGTTAAATAATGTGTAGATCGCGATAACTACAGGTACATTACCTACAGTACCTAAGTTAGATGCACTTCCCTACGCATACGAGTGGAGCTGTGAGTAAAAAGAAGGACAATAACTAAGCCTCGATGCGATAGTGAAAGCATCCGAGGCTGCTTAGAATGAAGAAAGAGAAATACTTTTCACCCCATTCGTGGTTGCTGCAGTTATCCTGATCCCTTATCGTTCGTGGGGAGATTACGTATGAATCGAAAAGCCGCTAGAAAATAATCCTCGGATTGATAACTCTTACTAATCAGACACAACTACTCTGATTTAGCTGGATATTCTCTTTCATTTTCATTGCTATTTTAACAAACGCAGGCGTTGGCTGAATACCCCTGAATGCCATCTTTTTAGAATCAATAGTATTAGAGGTGCAATTTTTGAGATATCTGTTTACCTACAATTGAGGAATGAAAAAAATTGTTGGGTCCAAAACTGTAATGAGGAGGGATTGATTGTGCTCATTTCACATCGGGATTATTTACAACATATTCCCAGAAAAGAATTATTTTTTTGTAAACAATGTGATTTTCGGAGCAACAATGAGGCATTCGTCCTGGCGTCGCCAGATTCATAAAAAATTACACTATGTTTGCATATTGCAAGGTACTAAGGAATCCAACTTGAAGATTTTACCTGCATTACAGATTCCCTAAGACATGCAATTCATGAGATTTGGGCGTGTTTATGCCCGTTCACATAACGCGAACGGAAATAAACAATCCGTCGTCCTATTACACAATTAAAGAGATATCTTCCTCGGCCGACGCTCGGCTGCTTCGAACGCACGTTCGTAGTAATGGGATCGGCGCATTCCCCGCGTTCGCGCGCCACTTTCCTGGGGCCCAACAGGTGTTGTTCGCTCAATTCAATGCGGATCGCAGCCGTTCGTAATCGCTTGCGTCTCTTGATCCTTCGGGGAGAAAGTACAAACGCCAAAAGCTCACAAAACACGAACTTGCACTGGGGAGGGGGAAAAGGCGATTTCCGAGACGGCGGTATGGCCGCGGCGGGAAAAAAGCTCACGAACGCCATCTCTGGGCAACAAAATCGGACATATGGGTAAATAAACCCTTGCGAATCCCAATTTACATTACATTAAGACTCCCTGGCTAGTCTGTTGGTCTTCGCATCGATGCGAAAAACCGACGACCACTGCTCCCATTCCCGCCCCAAATTGTTTTCACTACCCCAAACCGCATCTTTCCACCTAATCAACGATTCGCGGAAATTAGCAATGTTTGCTGATTTTTTATTCGACTATAAATGCATGGTGGCCGCTAAGTACAAAAACCAATGAGTTGCCATAGTAGGGCGTTGCTATTCGGAATGCAGATGTTGGCAACGGATTAAAAGGGCTTCTGAGGATGCGTCTTCGGCCTGACAAGCAACGAAGGCGTGGCGTTCTCAATGCGGTAGCGTGGGCATTCACTCCGAGGACATCGCGACACCTGTCGCACCCCTGGGAGCAATAACGCTATAGATTGTTTTCAACACCGCAGATTCAATTTCTAGCTCTTCGTAGCGAGGCTTCAGGTGAATTTGTCATTGCGCAGTAAAAACTTATTCGGCTTATAATCGCAAGTGAAGACTGTCGCCAACGATAAGTGAGAAGCTTTCTCGATGGATAAAAATAGAATTTCAATGTGGAGATTTGGTCAATCCCGACCCCAAAACTCTACTACGACTGAGACTTTTACACATTCAAAATAAGCATATGTATTATTATGCATTAAAAAAATCATGAATATTTAATTACGCAATTAAATCAATAACTTTCATTTCACCTAATATCACTTACTTTTAGTTAGCCCCAAGGGAAATGATTGAAAGGAGGTGACTTCTTAACAAACTTCATAATTACAGAGTGGAAATAATTACACATTACGTTTGTCTTTGCTGAAGAAAGTGGGCGAAGAGTGGACCCTGTGGAAGGAAAAACAATGTTCACGGGACACGTGGGTTGTAATCTGCTGCGGCATTAAGAGATGGCGAAAGAAGACAAACGAAGAGTTAGGCTTACACTTAAGTGCGTGAAACAAAATGGAAGAAATTGGATGTGGTGAGTATAAGGAAATAAAGAGAGTGGCAGAAGCAGAGTCGTCAGCCAATCCCAATGCACTGAGTACCGGGGAAGAAGAAGATATTGACTCCTTAAAAAAATACAGCTACGACAGTGGTTAACTACCACAGGACTCCGAGAAGAATGCGATAATTGCATTTCTGAAGAAACCAAGAACGGATCAGCACGAGGAACAAAGGACATTGCTCCCGGAGAGAAGAGCTCTCGAGGATGATCACAGACATACAGATTAATGACGTGAAACAGAGAGGCGATCAGGAGGTGAGGGAATTAGGAATGAGAAGCATATTAGCGGATGACTTCGTTAAAAGTTACTGTTGAGGCATCTTCCGCAGTTTCTTGGAATATTTCCTTCAAGACATATTGGCGCATCGATAGTATTCCCTTGGGCAACAACAAGGCGATGCGTGGCGAAGCCCCTCTTCGCCCTCAAGGGGGAGCGGAGACGACCTCCTCAACCCCCCCCCACCAACCCCCGCCTTCTTCACTTCGCCCGAAAAAGACTGCTTCCACCGATTTTCACCGAGGTGTCGCTCTTAAGGAGCTCATACTTCAACTCGAGACGTCGTAAAAACCCGTTCATTAAATGGAAGTTGGAGCTTTATATAGAGCCAACGGTAATGGATTATTTAACGACTAATTATCAATGAAACGTGGGAAAACGAGAGGGCCATCCAACGACTCAAAATCACTTATCGGGGACATGGAGGCAATGAAGCAACGCGAGAAGCGAGTTGAAGTGGGCGGGGGGATTGATTTTCTGACCCAGCCCAGGGAAAGGGAGGCCGTGGGAGTCACGTCCTCATCAACTTCTGAAAGAGACAATTTTTCTTCACATTACGAACTCAGAACACTCCCTAAATATGCCTAATCTGTAGAACCTGACTAAGCTATGATCCGATAGAGTCGAATTTGTTTGCTGTCATACTTGTACTAATCAAGGCAACGCCAACCTTATTTCCTCCCAGGGAGCTGTGGACCATTTATAGTGAATCGAATAGTCATTACACTTATCGATTCGAGAATTGGTTCGGTCCCCTGTCCACGCCCCATTCCCTGCCCACCTTTCCCTTCACAGCCCTTGCGCCGACGTTCTACATTACTCGCTTCTATCAGTTCATCTTTTTTGGACTTCCCTAGGTCTTGGAATCCAATGTTTCCTCCAATTATGGTATCCAGTAAAAGCTGCCGTGAATTCGAGCATGGGACTCACACTCTGACATTTGGAAAACCACGAAATGAAAGGGAAGCCAAAGTATACATTCTTGGGCCTAGATCAATCCATACCGAAAAGCTTCTTCCTCTTTCAACAGAGGTCGACTACTCACGATGGTGGGAATGGCCACCAGCCACTATCGAGCGAAGAAGCACCAACAAATCCCGACGCTCATAGATCCTCCGAGGAGCAGACAGATGGTGTAACAGACTGAAACCACACCCGGTGTCTTTGCGTGAATGTTGAGCACTTGCCAGGACCGAAAGCGTCACCCAGAATCAGAGTTCTTGAGCTTAAGGATTCTTGCCACTCACTCATTAGAGACAAACTGATTTTCAATTAGGCCATGTGACCTTGGGGAAAAACAACGACCACGATGGACCCCGGCCTCCCTTAGGGGACCCCTTGCGGAAGCACTCCACCAACTCCTAGCTATCGTGACTCAGAATGTGCCCAATTAGATGCCCTCTTCCTCTTCTAAGTGTCCCATTCAATAGTCTTCTCTCAATTCACGCACCCTTTGAAATATTTCTTCACTTGTTATCGTGCCTATCCTTTTCATTTTGATGATAACTTAATACGTTTTGCTCTCTTTCTTTCTCTACTCTCTGTCATCCAAATCTTTCTTCCAAGCAAAAGACCGTTCCAATTGACGCATCCCTTCTTTATGTCTACGGTGGCACTATTCGCCGTTAGTAGTCGTTTCTTCCGACCGAGGGCCTTTGCCGTTCGTGACCTTCATGCACTCACTATCTCTCTTGCTTCTTCCATCAGTAGTGAGCCGAACATCGACACAACTTTCCCTCTCCATCAAATCAATAATAATACGCTAAAAAAATACACATTTAAAGATACAGAAAATTTCGTAAAATGCACGACGGCACACATAGAATCCCCCCATCACTCTTTTCTTCTTTTAAATGAATGGCTCCTTTTATCAAAGCAGTATTCTGAAAATCCTAACGTTAGTCTATGGCGGCGAGCTAAGGTTGGAAGCGAGTCGACCTGCCCCTTCGATACCGTTACTTTCTTCAATCAAATACGATCTGCGACTCCATAAAACATTAAGCTTTTATAGTCCTGTGGGTACTCCTAATGTATCAGACGACTGATTAAAAGTGGCTACGGCAATTAAGTTTTATTTTCCATTCAAATAATGAAAGTGTAGGGATAAAGATATCCCATTCTCGTCCGCCACCAATCGTTATCCTAACACAAATACACAAACCGAAAAACTACACAGCATCAAAAATAATAACAATTAATGTGATGAAGCATACAAACTCGGCCATATTTCTGCCTAATACATTTTTTAAATTTAAAAATCAGATCTACACTCTTCCTACCTCTACATGACTTGATTAAAAGTAGTGCACCCTTAATCAATTAAGTAAATTACACAGTTTCAGGTGTAACACGGTGGAAATCCTTCATGATGAAAGAAGGCACTTTCCTGTTCCAAAGAATTTTTTTTATTACGAACTAAATTTCGTTACAGCGTAACATTTTCAGGTCGTCTGAGCACGGAGATGTTACGCTGTAACTAAACCTAAGTCGTAATAAAAGAAATCTATGCAGAAAAGCAAAGTGCCTTCTTTCATCATTAATCAACTAAGGTGTAACATCATGAGGATAAGTCTAATGTCCTCCACTTGTGGTTAAACCGTACGGCACATGGTTTAATTTTTAGCTCTAATTGGTTAAGTGTCCACTTAACTTGTCATGCAATCCATTTCTCATTAGCAAAGTTCAAAGATCTTAATTTCGGATACTACATGTATGAGCCCCATCAATTCATGAATGCATTTTCTTTCTTGTCCTCGCAGCTGGGCAGAAGATGTTTACGTAATCCTATCGCGACGTCGCCTTAAGTTACGGCCTGCCAAGTTGATTCGCTCGCGTAACTGCAACACAGTTTCACTCGCTAACAATCGAGCCGAGGATCGCTCATTGCACCACTCCCAGATTTCATCGGAAACACTATAACTTTTACCTTTAATCCACAACACCATCTCTCTCCGGTTAAATTCCCATGAACCATGCCTTCCGCGTAAAAACAATCCCGTCCTCGAATGACCATATTCCTACAGACAGCAAATGAGAAATTACTGCTTGCTCAAAAGAGTTCGACTATTTGACTATGATGATGTATAAAAGAGCTCGCAGGGTACTAAGAAAATACTACATCCAAATATGGTAATCTGATAACAACAACCAAATAAACAGGTAGCGTAGGCCTTCAACATCTGAAATACGCTTCAGATTCCAGCACATTTTAATCTTCCCAGGAAAAAGGGTTGGAAAATATCACTGAAAACCCTAACGCCCCATTCCCACCCTTACAACTGGGGTATCACACACCCTTACACATGCACACCGAATTGCTTGCCCCGCTCCTGCCCTTCTTTCTCATACGAAGGACTACGTTCTAATTTGAGCACTCCCCCATGACTTCGGTCACAGTATTTTTTTGTTGTTTTCTCCACTGTAAGATGGCGCTAGCATTTTAGAGCGTATCAAAATCAAAGGCGTCAAAGAACTTCCGATCGATGACCTCCGTCAATTTTATGCCATCCTCGCGATCAGTCGAAGGACCCTAATAAATTATAACACTTATCATTGAGAGAACCCTCCTCCCCTAAACAGTGTTCGACTCCAACAGCCCCCATCTCTCACGAGTAAATACTGATACTACTGACAGAGGATTTTCTCTTTAAGATGCATTTTTGATGAAACCATAGATTGCGGACTGGTACAATCCAAAGGCCAGACTAACACGACGCTTAATAATCGAACTCCTTGCATTACACTTAACCATTCTTCCACTCCGCATCGTTCCCGCCTCCCTCCATCTCGTCCAGCTAATCTACTCCTCTATTTCGTTTAATCTCCGCGACATCCTCCCCTCTATACATCACTGCCTCCAACATTCCGTGGCAACTCAATACGCCCTACGTCAACCTTTCATGCCTTCTTTGAATAAATCTTCTCACAACCCTCTTCGTTCTTTATGCACGTAAAAATATAACGGGCCATAATTAATTAATTTAGGGAAGCCGAGAGCATCCTTTATATATTCACATGGATATATTTATAAGGCAAAAGTATAGGAACACATGTAAAAGACGAACACAGTAGAGATAAAAATAAAATATACAAGCACTTGTACACATTTTTTTTCAGAATGTTTCGCCTAGAAGTATATTGATTTCTAGTCTGATCACATCATTAGGTTATTGCGTTCAGTAACCATTTGAAGGGCCATCTCATCAAACCCAAACATTCCAGCTCATTCAATGCGTCCAATTTACCAGTCTTCCTTGAATTTCTCCCGAATAGCTCTCTCTCTCTCTCTCTCTTCCTTTCTCATACCGTGTGTGGCACTGTTGCCTTTGTTTTACTCGCACTGTGGACAGAATGGATGTATAACGAACGATTTTCATACTGGGAGTAAGAACTTTCGGCCCATAAAAACCTCCAGGCCACGCCCTCCTCCCAAGGGGCCTCCCCTCCCCCTCGCCACCGATCTCCACGCAACGAGCCACCACCATAAATAAGCAAATTCTATGACACGCGGATCATAAATAATCCATCAGGTGGCATTAAAAGCGCACGGCGGGCGGGAGTGGGGAGCCCACCACTTAGGCCGACTCGATTTAATGGCAGCGAGGGATGTGGCTGGGCTATTAACGGCGACAATCTTCGGTCCTCGCCCTCTATAAACATTCTATAAACCTAATCCACGCTCCCCTGATGCATTTCTCGCTATCGCCACTCCGTGGGGGAAAAATTGAACTTCGACGAATTCCACAACGCTCGTGGTAGTTTATCGTTTTTTTTACCATTGTGGAGAGATTCCACCTGGCAGCACCCGACAATGGATCTTTCTCCACCGCTCCGGTGGCGGTGGAACCCAAACCCGAAGACGCACCACACGCACTTCCAATTCTACTATTAAGATAAGGTGACGCAGGGCTTCAGTACAATGTAAAAATAAATATACGTGTATGTTTAAAAGTTAATCTAACAACAGAGTAGAGAATTATTTCAATTTTTGCACAGTCTTATTCAGTGGCAAAGAGTAAAGGACTCAAGGCGTTTTGATAGGCTGTGGAATGTTGTTTGAGGGGAGAATGTTAGACAAGCGAGGTAGGGGGAGCAACGGAGAATGGGCACGTGGGACGGAATGGAGTCTAGTGTGGCGTAGGAGGTCACTTGATGTCGACTAGGGGAGGCTGAGAAGTGCGGTGGTAGTTAGCCTTTGTGCCCATGCAACACTTAACAAGAACAATATATTTTTACATATATCACATTGAAATTAATTGCACTTGCCCGAATTCACCCCCTCACTCCCGAAGAATGCTACCCAGCTTTCAGAAATAATTGATGACAGCCCCCAGAACGAAAATTATGCATTGAATTTGCGATTAAAGCTGAAATTTCGTAAATGCTATTTTTAAGGATATAAAAATAAAGTTATTTCCACGTAAATGACAATGATGAGCACAAAGATTTCGATTTTATAAAAAAAATCGCTTTCAATTTTTTTACTCGAATGCTCTCTCTTCATGGAGTTGGCACAACATTTAGCACTATACACACAACTAATTCAGATATCGTACCCCTTCAACCCTTCCCATTATCCTTTGAACATCACTAGAAATTTTTATAAACATTACATTTCATCATTTTTCCTCATACATGGTGCGTTCAATTGCATTTCCCTCACTCCTCCTATTGGTTGTAGTGAGATTGAACCACATGGAGTAGGTGGGGGAGGGCTCTAAGCTTTGCCGTGAAACCGGTCTCAGTGCTTTCCAAGCAGTAAAGTGGCAGGACGTCAGTTATTGTAAAACTCTGCGCGCCGACCGTGTCACGAAAAAAATGGAATCGACGATCGAGCAACGTTACGCGATTTCTAAGATTTGTGCTAAACTGAAAAAATCTCTTGATGAGACTAACAAAATGATTCGCGATGCTCAAGGGGAGCTTTTGGAACGCACCCCGTATGCCCTCCGTGAAATATGCTCAATGAGCAGTACAGTAAAATGCCTCTGTGTCCGGTATTTGTACTCCGGGTGGAATACCACGAGGTTATAACTACGAGTATCACTCACAGATGCACTCCCAAGCCTTTCCTATTTCAGTTTAATTGATATTCTCTTTTTTAAACTTTTTTTACTCCAATGCTCTCCCTTCGTGGACTTGGATCAACGTTCAGCACAATGTGCCGGCTTTGTATCCACGAACTGAGCATCTACAGCATTTGCTTGTGGTCTGCGCATTCGAAAATAGCGACTCATGGTTTCAGCCCGCCTTCGGCCGGGAAGCTGAGGTGCGCACCTTCTCTCGACGGCGCCCCCCAATGCAAACCCTTCATCCACACCCCATCACACACGCACCCTCCCGCCTCTTCTCAACCAAACACCCTCGCGCGCGACACCCGTGGGCCGCCCTCTCCGATAAATGGGACCCTTCATCGCCACTCGCGCGAGGCGCTTAAACCAACAACCCTATTTTAAACGAGCGTGTCATATTTTCCGCGGAGGCCTATGCACACTCCTTCCGTCCCCACTCTGACGGAGTCCCTTCAAGCCGGGAGGGATGTGAGAGGGCCCCCTCTTTCCTCAACACCGTTTTATGCCGGTCCCTCTACTTCCTGTGTGTGTGGTCCACACATTTCATATCTAAAACCAACCTTCATCATATTTCAACCCATTAACGTCCATCCAATTTAGATCCGAGAGTAACGACGGATGTGTACGGCAACCGACGGGGAGCCAAGTGGTCTAGACTGGAGCACTGGGAAACGCGAAAGAGAGAGACAGCGAGAGAGTAAACTTATAATAATTTGAGCCGTGTGAGCTCGAGATGTCCCTCTGGACGCTCCCAGCCAACAGTGGCCGACACCCATGCTTCTGTTACTGCTATAAATCCACCGTGCCAAGAAAACTGGGTAGACTAAAATGAGCGGTAGTGCCAACTATTACGCGACTGAAATATTAAGATACCCCCCGTGAAGATTACGACCATCTCGGTCGCGGATTGAGTCGATACTTTAAATCAGAGGCGGGAGTAGAAAAGAGAAAAGCAGCCACGCCGGTAATTAGAGTCAAGTGAAATTAGAAGTGAGAGTTCGAAGTATAAACGTTCTACATGAGAAATGTTTTTCATAAAACGTTTCGTTCTCCTGGTGATATCACTTTTCAATTCGACCGAGAGGGGAAGAATATTTTAATAACTCCACAGCAACACGTATTTCGAAGTTAACTCGTTCCAGCGACTTATATTTTAGTTTGGCACTTTCCTAGTTTTTCCGAGAGTCTCCCGAGGGGCGCCTTATGACAATGCAGACGACCATGCCGAGTGAGGAAAAAAAGCAATCTGGCAAAGCGATCAGCGCATCCATTTGATTCCTTGGAAGTCGTTTTTTAACATTCATTTTCCTCAGCCTTTATTAGTAAAAAACGCGCGCATTCTTTCCCTCCGATGGGCGGCTCTCACTCCAGGTGGCTCTGAATTCCGACGAAATCGATCCTTTTCGTCGTGAGAATTTATTATTTTTTTTACGACCTGAAGTGGTGATTTGAAAAGGGGTCACGCGAGTTTGTCTTTTTTTTTGCATCGTAACCCGTGGCGACTTCTGTTAAATTGCCATAATTGAAAAATATTTTTTATTCGCCGACGAAGTGTGTTAAAAACTTTCCCTTTTTATTTTTGATCATAAAAAAATCAAATCAAGTATTCAATCTCATTTTTTTCAAATGCCATCCGTAGAATTTATTTATGTTTTATGAATTCGGTTTGAATTTCTTTTATCTTTTATGAATAATCATTTTATTTTTATTGTGCGTACAAAAATGCGGGAAAGATTGAAGAGAAAAATTGTGAGGAGTCGTGCTTCAATAGGAATCGCCGAAGTCGATCTTTTTTTTTACACATTTAACTCTTGAGCAACAATAATCAACAGAACTTCAGAGGAAAAAAGTTAGTAGGTATCATTAGCATGTTAATCCCAAATGATTCCTAGAGAGACAGTATTGTAGCACTCTATCTTTCAAAACAATAAAACTGTCTTTTCTCGACCGTGAGTGAAATGGTAGCCACTTCCCTTTGTCCCACAGGGTATAATCATTACTATTAACATTTATGACATGAGTCGTCGCATGCCATGGCATGGGAGCTTAAAAAAATCAATCATTCAGAACCTTAAAGAGTATTCATTGAAATGAATCTATAGATTATTCTTTTCAAAATTGCTAATGACAGTTCAAAAAGAGGCACTCCCGCAACTGACAACGTAGGCACGGACGCATGCCATTTATGTTTCAATGTTAACGTTATGGAATTCCTCCATTGACAACAGATATCTAACAATCTTCAGTCCATTTTAATGGATAACTTTGATTTCATTTCAGCATAGTATCGATACCAATGTGAGTACACTTACAATAACACCCGATTAAGAAAGTTTTCTTTATTTTTTTAAAAATTCGATATCTATGAGAAAATGCTATCCTATTCTACTCTCCATTCTCTACACTACTATATTTAATTAAGATTGCAATAGAACCAATTAACTTCTCCCATACGTCCTTCACATAATTTAAAACAAGTTATGAAGTATGCTCTTTCGAGATTGAAACTTATTTCGCACCAACATACTCGTAAGCACTTTCTAGAAGCATTAATATGATCGCAAGGTGAACGTTTCTTCTGAATTAATGTTATGTGTCAAGAATTTCACACTCAAGCTCAAAATGGAGTCTGCTACAACTAATAATGGAATTTTCCAGAGTATGATGTGACCTGTACTTACGTGAGAGGGAATAAAATTGCTTTAAAAGTCCAAAATGGAGGACATCCTCACCTATATTCCAGTGCCATCATTGTCCACTGATTTCAATGTTTAATTTACATCCACATAAAACAACGCAAGCCGCCGAACGGATATGCGGAAGATAGAGTTAGGGCATCAACCTTTGATGCCTAACTGTGCACTTATTCCGCAATATATAAATAAATCGCTGCACGCATGCAAACGTGAACTTACCCACCCAATATTTTTACAAAATACGAGTTTGCGATATTTATCGTTTGTGGCAATTATCAGACGTCCGCTACGTGTTTCATCAACAAATGTGGCTTTTTCATGCTCGCAACCATGAAATTTTGCTACCCATCGATTTTCAGTAGACCTATAAACAGCATCGTCACTATAAACAGCCTTTAAACGACAATGAATCTCAGTAGGAGTCACTTTTTCAGCAGCTAAAAGTTCGATAACAGCACACACTGTTTAACTCGCGTTGACGTAGCACCAGAACATGTCTCCAAACTTCTGCTTCACAGCATACACTGGATGAATGTATCGAACACAAACCTGCGCAGGCGTGTCGAGGGGGAATGTTACTTCCACATGCCACCAGGAGTGATTCTGAGAGTCATTTTGTTTGTGGTCTACAATCATGTGTGCATTAGTTTTCAGCCCAGCCTCGAATTAAAAGAAAAGCCTCTTTTTCCGGTAAATAGCGGCTTCTCCGGTGAAACCTAGCGAAAAATTAAAAACTGACAGATTTTCATTCGATTACGGCTCCAAGGGCATAGATCTTAGGCCATCAAACTAGACAGGCGACGCAACAACGATAACCAAATGGCTACATTGTGTCCTTCACAAAATTGTATTAGTGGACCATTTTTCCATCTCCCAAAACCATAAGGGTTAAAAAAAAAAGAACGGAAAATGTGCAACTTGGTGGAGGAAATCGAACGAGGCTTCTCATTTTCACGCCCTGATGTAAAATTTCCCTCAATGGGAGGTTGCAGTATCTGCGACGGGTGAAAAGGCAGCCTCCCCAAAAACATGGCCACTTCCTTACATTAGAAAGTTCCATAAAAGTTTCGCATCAATCGACGTGAATGTGTCAAAATAATCAAATCACCGCACCCCAATCACTGAAACTATAATGAGAGCCGGCGATATGCAAACCGATTTCTCCCTCCCCTTCCCATTTGGGCCCACCCGTCTTCTTTTCCTTTTCGGCCCCGCGTATCCGAGCGGTCTCGCCGCCGCAGACGGCCGAGTCCCCACGGACGTGTTTGCCCGCGCGGATCCCGAGAGCGGGCCGCCGGAGGGGAGGGAGGCCTCTCGAATGATTGAAATAACGGGCGGCCATTACAGTCTGCAGTCTCCGGGTCCCTGGAGACACGGGCACCCCCGTCCCCCTAAACCTCCCGCCCCCAAGCACCAAGGGTTGATGCACCAACGGCGTGCGCATTCACCGTAGGTGCTGGTAAGATCTGCACCGCCGAAATTTCAAGTGACCCATTGACATATTTCCTAAATTCAAGTACAGATTGAATTTCTCGATGCTCGTGAAGGCTGCATGACAGGTGAGAGTGCAATTGGAAAGCGATGATTGCTGTGTACGTAAAATAGGAAGAGAATAGGCGTATTGGACGGAACAGGGAAAGGCGCTGGAAATGTTGAAGTAGGCGACATTTTAACAAATGGTTCACTGTAATTCGGGGAGTTAAATTAAAGAATTAATTTCGTGTCGGGTGGGTCTTGGAAGTGTAGCAGTGATTAGTCTCTAGACACATGAAAACTAGCACTAAAGGGGGCACTAGCACAAAAAAATAGGATTTATTGGGAGAGTACTTGGTAAATGGGATGAAAAGGTCAAGGAGAAATGCTATCTTTCGCTGACTAGGCCATAAGTCATTTGGAATATGCTGAACGTGAATGGGATCCTCACGAAGTTGCTAACGCTAACAGTTTCAGGCTTAACTTGTGGAATTCCTTCTGATGAGGGTACAAAATAAGGAAAACTTTACACTTCCACTCACTTTTAATGGAATACGACCATGGTTTCGATGCTGCGCAACATCGAAACCATGGTCGTCTTGTATTGAAAATGGGTGGAAGTGTAAAGTTTTCCTTATTTTGTACCCTCATCACGAAGTTGGACTGATTGCCGAATTGGATCGCGTGCGGCGTAGAGGAGCTAGATTTGTAAAACGTTGTTATGATAAACATAGTAGCGTATCCGAAATATTACAAGCAGCTAGACAGGGAATCACTCACGGAGCGAGGGTTAAATTATAGATTCAATTTCTTGCATAAAGGGGATGTCCCTTTAAGCAACAATATTGGAAATGTATTATTACCCCCCTCGTAGTACGGTAGGTGGGTATATGTCAATAAAATTAAAGAGATTAAGTGTAGAACACATAGATTTAAGATGCCATTTTTTTCACGAACGATAAGGAATTAGAATAATGTTGTCCGACCGCGTTAGGGGCGAAAAGTATTTTGGGTCAAAAGCAATCATGTGCGTATTCACCCCCTACCACACACTTAAGCAGTGGCCTGCGAGGCATTATGCATGAGTGAATCAAGGAAAATAAAAATTTCTCCACCACTAAGTGAAGTGTGTTTGACAACATTATTGCTTCCAGCGAACGTTTCCCGGAAAACATGAAATTTCAAATGAATAATCAGCCAAGAAGGTACACCTTTCACCGCACTCGGAACATAAAGGAAGAAAATGTTTCAAATATGCATCAGTTAAGGAGTAAGGCATGCTTAAAGAAATGCTTAACTAAGGATAATCCCCGATGCATTATCCAATAATCTAATTAAGGCATCTACTACGATGGGCGGGCTCATTATTGGCGAACCGATATAATTCTTGCAGCTTCGTTCAGTGAATGAAGTAAACGAACGTCCGCAGTAATGAATTCAGTCAAAATCAAGGCACCAATAACGACTATCAAAGAGAAAAATTACAACAAAGCCGAAAATAATTAGAAAGAGCACGGAATACGGAGTAGGATTGGTTGTTACGTCTCTGGGCCAAGCAGGTCTCCCTCAATCGTAGCTACAGTAATAGGTGAACTACAGAAATGGCTTTCGATCGACGGCATAGGTGGTGACAGCTGAAATATAGCTCAAACTCTCATTATTTCGCAAAGATGAAGGTCTTTAAGGTGGTCGGAGTACCACCAAGGGTCAGAATAGACCGGAATCATTGGGATTTTAAAACAATATAGGTTAACAGACATCAAATTATGAACCCTGCTAAAAGAATTTTAGGAAAAGAAGAATAAAAAATTGCAGGAGCAACTCTCAAGTATTGATAAGGTTTCAATTAAAATAATAACATATCACTTGTCTGCTCTTTTAAAGAAAAGCCGAATGCCATCCTGCACAGGCGTCTCGGCGCTGCTACGTTTGCACCTCGGTTCAGCGCCAAAGAGCACGATGAGTCGGAGCAGCGTGGATCTTAAGCAAATGTTTTTAAGATGCTGGGGTTTTACGATCTATCCTTTATGCGCATTCTATAAGAGCAAACAACCCAATTATGACACTCGTGGACTTGACTGCCTCGAAATATGTATACTGTTGTAGTCTTGGCTGTTCTTCTCTTTCCCTTCTCGGGGCGTGCACCGTTTAAGACATACGGACTCCGCCCAAGGATCTCGTCCCAGATTTTAGTCCATTTTTCTCGGAATTCCTTAAACGACGGGAGTTTCTATTCTAATAATATGGAAAGCGAGTCGCTGCCACCGTTATCGCCGCGGCGAGACGATGGGCGGGGTCCTGGGGAGCGTGGCAGTTCGAACGGAGACGCGGCCGGCCCCGGGAGGGGGCGTGGCCTACCCATCCTCCCTCGAGTCACCTCTCTCTCTCTCTCTCTCCCCTCACCGCCTGAATTACCCTGCACTCCTCGTTTTTTCACGAATACGAAGTTCAAATGTACATCCAAGGATTATCGTGCTGAGAGTGGTGAGAAGTCCGCGGAATAATTGACGACAATGAATTTCTGAAAGAATGAGTAGGAACTGCAAGACAACAACCACATACGATTGTAAACCAAAATAAGTTGTTCATATTTTTAATACACGCGTTAGGAAATTTAGAGAATCAAAAAATTAAGAAATAGCACAAAGCCATTGGTCACATTAGAACCTAGAACAGTCTGCATACGACTATGGGTTGGAAAGTTAGTTTAGCTATGAAAAGGTGAGATGTTATTTGAATTTGTGTTGTTTACGTCACTCCTTCTTGAATAGAGTGAAAAAATGTTTTATTGAATTTGAGTATGATATTCGATTTTTACATTTTTTCTTTCAGCGGGAGTTGGTGTAACGGGTACTTTTGCAATAATAACCAAAAATTTTGACGCAATTATTTGCCAATTTAAATCGCGATGATCATGTCAGCCAATTTCTCCACTGCCACAATGTGAAGCTTCATAAATGAAACACATAATTCAATGTAAAATTTTAGTTGCCCAGTTTATATAAAACGAGACAACAAATGAGTCATTAACGGCATGCCAAATAAAGCCACACAACCATTGCCGAGGTGAATGATAGATAAAGAAGCTGAACTAACTTTAGCAAAAGGTTTTGAGTAGCCGAAAGGTTCTTAATTCACACACCAATTCGCCAAAATTCAAAATCCTAATGCAAAGCATTCTTGTTTTTCTTCGGAATTTTTATTCACAAAGCTATCGATTCGATTCTGTATTCTACAGATTAAGTCTATTACAATCATGCGATTCTAACTACTATAAAGAATTGCGAAGTACAGGAATGTCATTTAAAAGTTGACGAAGACCAAGAGACCAGTTAGCAATAACAGAAAGTGGCCCATTTATCCGAAGGAGCACGGAAGGGCTTTCCGCGTGGGGATTTCAGAAGGTCACTGGCCCAGGCGAAGAGAGAGGGCACAGAGCCGTCTCACTCAAGTCATCACACTCACGTAACAATTTTCCCGGAGGGAGGGAGGACCGCCCGGAGGGAAGTCCTTGGCGTAAAAAACAAGTGCCCCACGTGAAAAATCTCGACTGCCGATCTGATTCATGGCTGCGTCCGCCTAATTTCATCAAAACACAACACTTTTGGACTCCGATTTCCATAAAGCTAGATTGCAAGGAACCTGTTCGCGGAATGCAAAAGATCAACTGGAGGCTCTCGCCGGTAACTGTGATCATAGTCAGCCGCGGACACAAAGGGATCCCGCTTCGAGATTACTCTCCGAAATATAATACCCCTCCTATTTCCGCAGTCATCACGGATGCACCATAAGGCCACATTGGCCGGGGTCGCCATCTACGGGAAGCGAACGGGGGTGGGAGGGAGCCCGCCGAGAGGAACGACAGATTCGAGGCCTCCACACCCCCGGTCACTCAAGGGACGGATAAAGAGTCAATAATGGGATAAACGGTAGCCTTCCACATTTTTTGGGGGAGGAGACTGGAAACCAAAATGAATTTCTTGAAGCGACCAGCCATTCGCCCCAACGACACCCGCAGCAGACCCAAGACCGTGAGGATGTGACTCGGGCGAGATTCCATCAGATTCTATGAGACACCAAGGTCATGAAGTTAGTTCCCGGCTCCGATCAATCGCTTAACCTTGGCTTCATTATTACGCTGCCAACAAAAGAAAACGTTCCAGCAAACAATCATGCTTTCATATTCTATTGGATTCAAATTATTATCATAAAGAGGTTTCTTTCTGCCGAAGAAGGTTTACAATAGGTCCAGGAACTAATTGCAAACACTGTCACAATTCTAAGTCACACCTAGCACAGCACTAAATACTCTAACTCCGTACTAGTACATAATAAACCATACCCCTCCACCTTGGCATACTTTCTACCTCCTTTCGTTACGTCCTACACACCCTTTTATCCACTCCTCCCTCCTCCTCGATGACGCATTGCATAACATATTTTTCAAATACTCAATAGCCACTCAAATTATAGATCAATATTTCCCGTCCTCTTTGAATTTCTTGCAATAACCTTCTATCCTCCTACCTCTACAAATCCTACCATGCCTTGAACATACGAGGTCTGTTCAATAAATACGCGAACTGAGGCCATAAAACCTTCATTTTGCAATATTTAGCCTACATCGATTTTGTCCCCTTTCAAAGTACTCTCCACTCCTTGATATGCACTTACTGCATCTTCTTTTCCACTGTTTATGCACCCTTTTGGGAAGTCCTCGGCAGTTGGGCTTTTTAGTTTTCCCATCGTTTCTTGCTTTATTGAGTCTACATCTTCTCAGTGATGTCCCCTCTTCACATTTTTGCATTTTGGGAATAGGAAAAAGTCACAGGCGACGAGATACGGCGAATAAGGAGTATGATCAAGGATGTTAAGTGAATTTGTTGCCAGAAACTGGTGAACAATCAATGCTGAATGTGCAGGTGCATTGTCATGGTGAATGACCAATCCATAGCCTTGGGTCAAATTTGGTCGCACACGATCTGTCAAACGTTTGAGAACTGTAAAGTCGAACTCAGTATTTATGGTAAGGACAAGGGAGCGCACACGATCAATGTTGTCGTCAACACAGGTGGTTGAAGGTCGTCCCGGCCTTACATCATCCGTGGCATCTGGTTGGCCACCTTTAAAATACTTAATCCACTTGAAAACGGATGTTTTCTTCATAGCATTATCACCACAAACCGCTGTCAACATTTCGACAAACAAGGACTACAGAAACTAACATAACTGGCACCATACGCACAGATACGATCCGCCAAGCACAGACTCATGGGGTGGTCTCAGGCAACTAGCGCCGCAAGTGAGCGGGGCTATAGTCCGCGTAATTACCGTCAGGTTGCACCAGTTCGCGAATTTATTGCACATATCACATATTGTAAATTAAACAAATAAGTCTCACGGTAAATTACTGCTAGCAATCTTGGCTTTGCCCAGCACCAATCCATTTAATATACATGTATGTAATGATTCTTCGAATAGGCAATCCCATGGACTGTACGTGTATTTTCCGAGGACTTATTAGCGCTCAATAAATCCGTTTAAATATTTTAGAAATTGGGAGAGAAAAATAAATTGATTTTGAAAGTATTTAGGCCATCAGAGATAGTTTGTAATGTCGAGGAAATGCCTAATTGGTAGACCTACAGTTCCCATTGAGGAAAATCTGTTTTGGAGACTCCGATTCCAGCTCCAGTACCCTGCCTCCCATTTATTTAGGCCTTGGCACTCCTTTATCGAAATTCCACCGAAATAATGATGGAATAAATGACTCGAATCGACAACCTTACGAACGGGTCGCAAGCAAAAACCACTCTCCCTTCGTCCGCGGGAGACAAAACGGTTTTTAATTCGCTTCGCAAAGCGAGCGGGAGGGGCAGCGAAGCATCTCTTTCGGGCCGAACGAGAATAGCGAGACGAAAGAGAGAGATAGAGAGAGAGAGAGAGAGAGACTCAAAGGAGATAAAATAAAAAAAATCGGAACAAGATGAAAAGAGGAAAGAAAAAATGTTCCATTCAACTCCACTTCCGCCAAGTCACGAGGCCCTTCCTTAATTCGCGAGTTGGCACAAAATTGCGAATGCAGACTCTGTTATTTGCTCTCGGGAAGGTGTCGGGAGGGGGATTGGGAGGGGGAGGGACGGATGAAGGGGGGGAGGGATGGAGGGGATAGGGAGGGGGAGCGACGAAGCGTCCGGCTGTCTGGAGAAGGCCGTTGAGTCAGAGGCACTGGCGAGGGCGCTGCCGCCGCGCCGGCCAAAACACAAGACGCCTTTCACCTCGCTCGAAGCCTCCACACGACGAAGACGGGAAATTTGCGCATTTTCAATAAGAGGCATTCTCTTCACCTGCAAATCATTCGTTTGAGAAAAACGAGTGCTGCAGAGTTATCTTTCGTTTTTAAACTGTTTAAAGCCTATGAATGAAGAAGTACTAACTTATTTATTCCTCAGTAACCCAACCCTTGTTGGGCATATTAAAATTGGAAGGCATACAAGCTAAAGCCGAGAGAAACGTTGACCCATTTAGTGAGTGTTTTGGACCGCGATGACCGAAGCGGCAGTAGTTGAATTTGCGTTAGGCAAGGAAGCTTTCACAAGGAGGATGGGTGTTGACATGGAGATTCAGTAAGAACGTCCAGAGAAGACTTGAGAAAACTTTGAAGTCTCGCAAACTTGGGCTTTGAATCAAATGAACAAGCGCTACTCAATCGAATCTTTTGAGATGTGGGCGTGGATCATGTTATTTTTACCACGAACTATAAGTGATCAGAATAAAGTTGTCCGACCGCCGTAAGAGTTCCCTCCGAGGAAAAGTACTCGAATTTTTGGTCAAAATCAGTCTAGTGAATATTCACCCCCTGCCGCACACCCTTGCAGCGACTTTCAGGGTGGTAAAATATCTGAAAAGGAAGGAAAAAAGTAAAATACTTGGAAAGGAAAGCAAACGAAAGAGAAAGGGAGCAAGAGGGTGGAGGAAGAATTTAATAGATGCTAGAAGAGTGGATGCTGGTGGCAAGAGAATGGTGAAAACGGTTATTGAGGGGAGAATGTCAAGGAGGGTGGCGGAAAAGAGAATAGGTAAGTTGGGCGAAATGGAGGCGCAAACTGAGCGCTATTGAAGGAGGGCCTTTCGCAGCGTGGGCTGCCGTGAGATGTCGTGTTAGATGAGGCTGAGGAATTTAATTAGGATTAACCTTTACTAAAAATAATTCTTAGGTATCTCCAAATGTATTTGACAAAAAGGACATCACATATCACTACTCGCAGAAAAACTGAACTATTGAATGACTGCGTTCAGATCAAGCTGACATTTGTTATGTTTGGTTGGGAAGCATAAATGGTGAACGGTAAACACCGTATCCCTAATTACAAAGCGGTTTGGTCATACCTTTCATTAAAATGCATTATTAAAGTATTGTTACAATGCGGGAAATCTAATCGTGAATCGGTCAATGTGAACAATATGGAATTGGTATGTACTTTTCCATAGATTTTTTACGAAATAAGTTTTCAAAATAAGGCCATGCTTATCGAAGCTCCATTTTTACTTCTCCCCCGAGCCTTACTTGAAGATGGAACATAAAAGAATGCAGTCCTGTTTTTGCACTAACAATTATATACCAGGGTACCAGCAGTCAATTTATTTCGAATACATTCAACAGATTCAGGCGAGATGTGGTGGAAGTTCGTCATTATGAGAAAAACAAAAAGGTGGAAAAGTGCACATTTTGTTTTTCTCGAAGTCATTTTTTCGGGTGAAAAATTCGAAATATGAATGGGACAATATTTTTTCCTGATTATGATTTCAGCTCACTTCGTTTTTTGTGCAAATGAGTATTTTATTGTTAAAACTTTACGAAATTTTCTTCCAAAAACTAACATTTATTTTATAATAAAAATTTTATATCGGACACATCTTTCACAATATTTGAGGAAACTCTATTATAGTAGGTCGCTGCTGAGCAAATGTCATCCAAAATCATTAGATTTTATAAATAAATGTCAAATTCCATAATCTCCACCGCTTTGAACAAGTATTCGTTTTTTACGAAAAACAACGCATATACTATATTAGTCCGCGAAGCAACACTAGCACACCTATTGAACGTTTGAGAAAAGTCCATCGTGTCTCCGGGTCAAATTGATCATTAAACTGATGACAATGAATTCGTCAATAATTCATATTTTCACAGTGCATTCATTTCGGTGCTGCCGTTTTAATGTAAAGGCACCGCCATCCGTTATTACGACCGCAGGGGCCGCACACACCGACGTCACCGGTTATTGCTAACATCGTACGAGCGACACGTTATTGATACAAATGCATTCAATAACATATGTAACTGTAATTGCACAGGCTGGCTGGTGGCTAATTATTTTTTTTCGGAGCTACGCTACGCTACGCGAGCTACGAGCTGAGCTACACTTCGAGAGGGCTTTGCGCGATTTTTTCCCCTCGTTTCCGGAGCACGGTCAAATATAATAATTTTTTCCCGGGTCAGATTTCACTTAAATTCAATTCATCACGCACTTATTTCACCGGCGGAGGAAATTCTGTGACCGTGCGCCATATTTCGCCAATGACGGTGAAAGGCGAGGGGGAACGCGCGAAATTACAGATATTTCTCCGTGATTCAGATACTTACACGCGTGGTTTCGATGTATTTTTCTCTCGAGTGATTCGGCCTTTTTCCACGGCATCGTCCCTCGACTTCACCTCGTGATGCGGCCCTCCCCCCTCCCCTTCCCAGGGCCTTACGTCACACCCCCTACCCTCTCCACCTTCGCACATACCTCAGCCTCCGCCACGGGATATCTGGCGGCCCACACTCATTCACATATCCTTCGCATCTCTTACGCGATACGCCCTTACCCACGCCTCCTACAGCCTCGGAAGAAACGTCGGAAGAGTTGACGGCGGCGTTGCCGAATCTCTCACCGCTCATAAACAATATCTGGTACTCGTGCAAGAGAGGCACCTGGCAACCAAGCCAAGCCAAAAATGTCACCCCCGCCATGGATAGGCAATGAATGTGACCATGGTCATTTCGACGATTTATTTGATAGTCATTTGATCTAAGACACGAGAACGAATGCCAATCTTAGACTGGAATGGGTAATGACTAAGTGTTTTGTGTGGTCAATATTCTGACATGGTCCCGACGTAATGAGAAGAATTAAATGGACAGATAGAATTAAAAATGAAGAAGCTTCGATTACGATGGGGAGTTGGATGCTCACTACTTGGGGGTTATAAAAAAGAAATAAAATAGGAATGACTAGGGACTGTTCTGAAGGCCTCATCAAGAAAAAGATCGGCAACGGCTCCGGAGAGATGGAGAATTACAAGACAAGCCAGACAACGAATAGAGAGGAGGGATATGGTTAAAGAATGGACCAATAGCAGGGACTAGTTAGGCACGAAAAAGCACCACGTGATAGAACAGGATCTGGTCCCGGTACCTACAGCGTTGGGTCACATTCCCTACCTGTATCCTTGGGGAGGAGACCTTTGTATGTTGCATGTCCATGTGGTAGTGGAATTTTGCCTTCTTACTTTTCAAATTCTAGCTTGCACGCTATTGGGTAAATTTCTTACTGCATTCCAAGGCGCAATTGTTTGTTAATTGATAGAATATCTATTTCCATGCGTGTAAGTAGAAAGGATTTTTGCATGAATGTATACGCTACCGTGGTTGTAAAGTTGCATGGATGTGCTAATTTTGCATTTGGTATCGTTCTCTCCTAAGAGGGGTGACCTAACACCCCCTGCCACACCCTTTCGGCGGCTTGCTGGGTGTTATGTATAAACACGTCCATGATAACTAACCTTCTGGGCGGACGATGAGGACTTATTTACAATTATCGCATCGAAATTCACAATTATCCCATTAATGATAATGTTGACGATTCTTTCCGATTACTGATGTCTTGCGTAAGTCTTTCAAAAATTTATAAACGAAGGAACAAATCATGGTAGAGCATATAATGAACACCAAGTTGAGCTGTGAGCTGTACCGCTTGGGCGTTGATTGGAGCGGAGGAATATGATAGGAAATCAGACAAAATACTCGTGTCGGAATATAACACTAGTTACTCATCCACATATTAACTAAGGGGGTTCACAAAAATGTGGCATGATCACGTGATAAGGTGGGAGGTTAGGATCGAAGTGTACCCAACTCTAAATAGGCCAGGAGGGAGGGGGGAGCAGTGAGAAGCAAATTAATGCCCGCGTTGGTATTTCATAATGGTACTTGATTCTGTACAGTAGAGCACTACGAGTTTGATTTCGTAGTCTTCTTACATAGAGGATCCCTCGGATGCAGGGATAGCCTCAGTCAATCCGCACTGGCCGGACGTCCTGCCGATTACAATATATCACAATGCATCAAGTATTCAAACAATCGAGAGTTAATTCATGAGTGGATTCCAAAGAATGCGAGACAATTGTGTACTACCGGAATCCATAATTTTATGACGGATGACGGACGGAGAGATATCATGATCAAATAGTTGCCATTATTTCCTTTGCCGCCCGTCACAAGTTACGAGTTGTCTGCCTATTTCGATCCCCGTCTTCGAAATCTTCTCACTTATTACTCTTTCCCCCCCCCCTTACCCGTTCTGCCACTGCCCTCCTTAACAATCACACGCAGAACTCGGCGATCGTCCGCTAACGAGGGGATAACGACAACGGTACAGTTAGATTTCGGTTCGGCCTTCCGCGCAAGCGATAATAATCAACTAATGGCAAAGCATTAGCAGGAGAAGTTCCATCGCAAACGACTATTTGCTCGTTCCGAAGCGTAGCCCGTAGTAGCGAAACGCCGAGCCGTCTGGGACGGAAGACCCGTAAATTACCTCCCCGAAGACGCGAGTATTTTGTTACACCCACCTCTTCCCGGAGGCCCAAAATATTGATGAACTATGTTCTGTGATGACGCTTTGGAAGTCAATCTACGAACAAGGTGGCCACACAGTTCTTGCAACCTAAAAATATAAGTGCAATAATATATATTTATATATACATATTCAAACTCGAAAATCCCGCCATACGGCGAACAAATAAAAATAATATATATATATGTTTTTATATACCCTTATTTATATATTTATATAAAAATTATTTATATATACCCTTCAAGCCACCGCCACGCATGAGTTTGACGATTCAGGACACGCCATAACAAATCCAAGCCATGAAATTTTCCGGGCATCGGAACTTTCTGGGAAATCGCAGAAACAAAGGGAAGAGGAAGTGGTTCCCTTGGCACCCTGATAAACAGGAGGGGGTTGATGACAAGGACATCGAGTAAGAACGTAAGAAAGATGTTGGGAGAAGAACTTTGATCAGATCGTAATTTAATACCATTGGTACTAAAGCAAAACAAGAGATCAAAGCAGGAAAGCTTGGACCTGATTCTTTTGAGACGTGGGTGTGGTAGAACAATTTACCGAAGAAAGTGTGATTGTATTTGAAGAACAATTTGTATTTATGATAAGTATTTATGTATGAATGATAAGATGGAAGAGTCGAATAAGTAAGCGAAATGAAAATGGAGTCTAATTTCCAAAACGTAGACACCAGGAAACACCGAGAAGAAAAGATTGGAGGTGATTGAAACGTGGTGCTACGGAAGAATGATGAAAACAAAATGGATAGACAGAGAAACAGAAAAGGAGTACTTCGAAAAGTGAGTGAAGAGAAAGGCCAATCGAGGACAATTACAAGAAGAAGGAGAGGAAAACTAATTGGAACACATGAAGGGGAAGAGTTACAGAGGAAGGTCAAGAGAGGAAGGACTACGAGAAGCGGGCGATGGAGCACGTATGTCCTTGCGGGAAGCTACGGAAGGGAACGAAGATACTGGCGGATTGGAACAGGATTTAGATTAGAGAGCTGTCACAAACCAATCGTCTGAGTGATAACCAGCCACGACCATCCCTGCTCACCTACCATGTCAAATGCATCCCAATCCAGTGCAACATGTAGCCAGCCCAATTAGAGCAATTGTTTTTACCAGTGACTTCACGCACGATGGCTCTCGACAAATAAGGTCTGTCTGAGCCCTCAAGACAAAGATGGAACGTCGTTCTCGTTTGGAATTCACCATTTCCAGTATCATTTTTCCGATTTTCCATTTTATCACACTCGCTCCTTCTTTTAAACTTCGGTCGTTTAATTCCAGATTCCATCCCGACTGCCAATTCAATTGATCATTCCATCATACTATATTTTCTTTTTTCTGCATTTGAATGCATGCATTCTTGAAGCAACCAGTCTCACGTTCATGGCGGAGTGAGCGGCGATAATTGAAACTGACACATTGCGTTCAGGAGGTTACATCACGCACGAAGCAAAAGAAACCTGTCAAGGGATCCAGTAGCCCAAAGAAGAACGAGAAAGCAGCGTTGGGAATCACAAAAAAAGTGTGTGTCCTTCCCAGCTATCACGCTTCGCAGACTACATCACGGACAACGAGGAAGAGGAGGAACTCGTGGCCTCTCTCTCTCTCGGGAGGGAGAGGAAAGCGTACAAAAAACGCGGCGGACCGAACTAAATGGGGCCAATACTCCGCGAGGGAGGGCCCACGATACTAATGGCGAGTGACGTCCACCTCTCTCAGCCGTCCACCACTGATTCCTCCCCCCCCCTCCTCCTCCCCATCCCCTCATTTTCGCCCTCCCATCCCTCTCACTCCAACACACACGCGAACGAAAACACACATGTGATATTTCATTTCCCTCCCCATCCTTCAAATCTATCACATCCGAGATCAGCCCCTCCACTTTTTTCCTCCTTTCCAGTAATTGCGGCCCTCGGATCACTGCCTACGTCTCACGAATTAACCGGACACTTATTAAATTCGCCTTTATCTTTCATTTCACATCGTGTCCTACCCAAAAATCTCAAGTTTTTCTCGCCTCTCGGATTGCATAACTGGAGGACATCTTTAACTAAATCCCTCCCACCATGTTCCCCGAGTAGAAAAAAAAACATTCATCTATTTCGTCATAGAATTCATGGCAGGAGAGGCTCTCCACTTGCCGAGTAGGAGAAAGAAAAAGAAAATAATTCGGCCACGACAACTGTTCAACCTTACCTATTCACTTCACTATCCACTCATCTTCAATTGTAGTCTAAATTTTATACTAATAGAGCTAAAATATCACTTTCGCGTCCTCATACACTTCATATACAACACCGATTTCATTTAAACATGGGAGGATTCGCTATACAAATACTGACTTAAGAAAGTCGAAGATCACCAGACATCATAAACGAGACATTAGCTGTAATTGCGTGTAGAATGGTGCGATACACCGTTATGCCGGGTGATAATTTATTACCATATTTACACTTCGGCTAGACTTTGGAATACAATTAGCAGCGGTATATTCAGCACGTGTACTCGAACGTACTCGACGATGGTCGAGGCATGAAGTGAGAAAGGAAAGAGCGAAAATTATTGAGTAGAATTCGAGTGAAAGGAAAAAGGTGAAAAGGAGTGTCAGCCCAAATTGCAAATCATAATAGTCGAGTTATTAAATTATTGACATAAAACAATTATCATAACTGGTTGGCACTAAAGTCTATGCATACGGATATTGGATCGAAGCGGTCAGATGCCGTTTCATTTTAGAAAACTGGTCCACACAAAAGAATATTGTCAATTTACGGTGAAGCATAGAGCATGGCACCATGTCAGAGCATATACCAACAGCGATAAAGAAACAGACCATGGGAAGAGGGAACTATTATTTACAGAGCGGTTAGAGAGCGAGCATGGCTGGAAAATGCGTTTGAGGAAAGCGAAAACTTATCACTACGGTCAGAAAGTGAATTCAGTTCGGAGAGAGAGGAGAGGCGGAAGAAAAGTAAACGTTTAATCAACAACGATCTGGGGACGTAAGTGTAGGCCGCGACGCTACACTGCAGTCGACAATCGAAAGTAGTCCTGCACAGTCAGCGATTTTGATTACTGTAAACGTATTATTAAACCAGACTTCAGACTATTACCTCTATGAAGTAAAGAAAAAGGATCTTGAAGTATTGCTGGCAGACAGTTGTAAATTAAATATGAATTCCCTTTGCGAGAATGTCAACACTAATTCATTTTAAAATTTTTTTAAGAAAAAATAAACTATTGTGCATAATCGTATCGTTATTACATTCACCAACCGTATGGTAGGAACTTGGCAAATTTTTACAGCAAAAATATCACATTCAACCACTTAATTGGCCCGGTCTCTTATTTCTGCGCGTGGAAAAAGTAATCTTCAGTTCGACCTCCGACCTTGACCACTATCCGAGCTAACTCGGTTTCTCGAGAAAGTAGAAGCGTTGAAAGTTGCGGCTATATTTTTTTCCCGACCCGCTCACATCAATTCCCCTGAAGTGGATTGCAAGGCATACATCTCACGAATTGAATTGAGAAGTGGCCTCCACTAAACGCCAGTCACACGAACTGTATCCCCCTCGGCTATTCCCCACCCACTACACTATCCCCTCAATTAATACATGCTCTGTCTGTAGATGTCTCTTTACGGAGACAAGTGGATAACTTGGAAATAGAAGCTAATCCTTTAATTTCCACGCCCTCAGCAAAAGATAATTGAGCGTTGACTGCGACCACCGTAGTGGTGGCCGGCAATGAGAACATTGACTCCACCCCAGGCATTTTTCTCTCGAAGATGGAACCTCATGCCGGGTCGAGACCACTTAATGAAAGGATGTTAAGTCAGAAGCACACCGAGGAAGAACGAGGGAAATTAAAAGGGCAGCACAACGTCTCATCACAGTGTCTGTAGGTCTCTGAAATCTTAAGTGAAAGAGTAATTTCAACTCGACTTACATCCTACTCTCATTCCTCTGCTGAGAAGAGATTTTTTCGCTTGTGCTCCTTAGGGTATTTTCGCGGAGAGAGATTGTATCAGACCATAGAGGGAAGATTCAAATTCGAAAGTTGCCTACTAGATTGATAATCATCGAGTATTCGTGGGTGTATGGGTTTGTTCATTAATAGTATACCTATTCCCATGCGTGTACGTTCTGAAGGTTTTTGCATGACCAATACGTCTTTGTGGGTGTAGATTGGTATGAATTTGTTGGTTTTGCATGCGGTTTTATTGGGTAGTGACCTAACACCCCCCGCCACACGCCCTTTAAGAGGCTTTCGGGGTACTATGCTGGTATTAATGCAAACATTTAAGCCTAGTTTCACCCACCGTTTTCTATTTCTCAGTCAACAGATCAATAATTATATAGACTGCAAGCAAGTTTTCACTATTCCACTTATTACTACAACGTGTACTCATCAATCCTACCATTTAGAAGAGGATTTTCGCAAGGGCATTTTATCTCTGAAGCATGACGAAGAAAAATTTAATTCGCACAAGACCTATCTTGTACCGGTAGAAATTTAGGTGAACACGCCCTCTAGACGTTCACGTTCAATAACCACAAACAGTTTTGGCAAAAATGTTCATACTTTTTATGCTAAAAATGTTTATAGTTTTTCGATTAATTATTTCCGAAAATAAGATGCGAAGAACTTGGACGCGGTCACAGCCCCATTGGCGGAAGAATGAAGTCAATGGCATAAAGGAAACGAAGAAGCGTTGTATTTGGCAGAGGAATGAGAGTGTTGACGGAGGTCGTGGGGACGGGGAGGGAGGGATGAAAGCGAGGAAAGAACTATTTGAAGGAGATTGGCAAATAGGCGAGAGTGTGAGTAGTCGTAGGGAGGCAAAAAAGTCAGAATAGAACGGGAGATAAATGAGATCTGCAGTCAAACAATCTTGGTTTAGAAAGATTAATCAAGCATGAGATATTAATTATCAACGGATTTGGAGAGGGATCGAGGGATTTACTACCATTAGAGCTGGTCCATGGTTGCATCACAGAAGGGGTGCAAGTAAAGAGTTCTCCAACAATTAAATCAGGTATGAGGAAGGCTGAAAAGTTCGGTTGGCATCTCCCGCCAGGCATTCGTCACCGTCCAAGTCAAGAAGACGTTGGATTTCTTCCAGTTTCCTTGAAACCATTATGTAATGGGTCCATTCCCCTGGACCACCCGAACATTTCACCCAACAAGAGACAATCCCCGACCATTACTCTCTTCCCACACTCATTCATTACCTAGACAAAATGCCTTCCTTCCCAGAACTCTCTGAAAAGACTCGACTATATTAAGGGCCATTTCCTACTACATGTTCTTGCGGCCAATGCTTTGAGGAGCACTCATCTCCCTTCCACTGGCGAAATCTTTTATCCTTTTCCTGCGAAAATGTTTTGATTCTATGAACTTAATTTCATACCGAAAACCTTCCGGTGAACTTTTTCCCTGTTGAAAAGGATATACCAATACTTCTTTGAAGTGGCCAATCAGCAGGGTTGGGAGGGGATGAATTCAATTAGAATACAGTACAATAATATTATCAGGAAATCCTTGTGATTCATCCATTAAAGCGAAGAACAAAGGAACTTTCCGAGGAAGAGAATCAAATATACAGGACGAAATTGCAAGGTCACATTCATTATGGCACGAGGCAAAAGACTAAGCTTTGAACATTTACACTTAAATAGTACCTAAAAAATTATTAGCAAATATGTATTATTTCTACTCGTATTAAACATTTCAAAGTTATTTCTGGTCGTATTGCCATAATAAACCTATTAAAATTTACAAAGAGAGACACTCAACTGATGAGTAGAACCGCGGGATAGTTCATTTCAAAAATTTTCCCCTCGCCAAAATATAACTGCATGACTAAATTTCCTACCTTGTCTCATAGGCTAACTTCAATTTTTCCTTGCCTTCCATCCAGACGACTGCCTCCTCCAGGAACGAAGTAATGACCCCTATGGCTGGAATGAGAGGCGAGGCCTCATGCGAGATTCACATATCAATCAACGGTGGAATAAGTTGGGGGGAGGGGGGGTCAGCTCCTTTCTCTGCGCCACCTACGGTTTCCAAGGAAGAAGATCTGGTGCCCGAAAAATCACACAGCTCCGGTGAAGCTGAGGGAACCCAGGGTGGTTTGCCCGGGATTCGAACACGGTGAGAATTCCAGCCTTTACCTTCTAGGCTACCACTATCCTCAATGCCCTCCAGGAAAAC
Source organism: Hetaerina titia (assembly GCA_037158775.1). Lineage (NCBI taxonomy): Eukaryota > Metazoa > Arthropoda > Insecta > Odonata > Calopterygidae > Hetaerina > Hetaerina titia. The sequence goes on along the minus strand of CM073777.1, from coordinate 96,581,278 downwards.
TATTAAAGCACCCATGGATATTCTGCGTAACTCGTAGAAGTTCCCTTGGAAATACACAGTTTCCACCTTGTCCGGTACAGATTTCTATGGATAAGGTTGAGAGGTTCATGATTTCCCAGGAGGGATTACACCGCTCAGAAACCTTAAGCCTACGCTGATTCAGTGTTTCCTGCCTGGAAGAAATGTACCGGTCATCGATATAGCGCTTTCTTCGAATTATTCACATTCTGATGTACCAGAAAACAGAATATTATAGTTATGGGGTTTTATAACTTCGCGAGGAAACCCTACCTCGACGGACACCCATCCGCCAAGCAGCCCTCAAATGAGAGGTTTCTGTGCATTGGCAATTACCATCGCTCTTACCAGCACAACCATAGGCATTATGAAGTAACTATGAGCATGAAATAATATAACTATCGCAGAAAAATCAATCGCCAGGTATATTTTCACTTGTAGGAAATGTTTGGAGTTGGTCTCCCTCTCCATAACGGTCACCCTGGTTGCGAATGACAAAATGTACACTGTTGGGAGATTCCATTGCATTTACCACCCCATTCTGTCGCGATTTGGATGATTTGGTGGATAAGTTGCCATGGAATTTTTATTCTTCCTCGATGTTTTTGTCGAGTTCTCAACGGGGCGGTTTTTTTTTAAGGGAATATGTATTCCCCAAAATTCGTCGCCCCACTCCACTCGACCGCAGAATACACACGCACGCACGCAAGCGATCCCACACAAGTGTCACCCCTCCCTAACCCCAACACTCCATCCCTGCCCACTTCAGTTTTCCTTTCCGCGTCCTTCAATTGTGTCACCGACACTAATCCGCAGAGCACACACGGCCACGGAGAGTTGCGAAGAGAGCCAGAAAAGGAGTAGGCAGGGGGGAGGAGGAGGTGTGGGGCCGAAAACGTTTTCGGACCTGAGAAAAAAGTAAAAGCACAAAAAAGACGAAAAAAACACGCGTGACGTCGTTCACGAAATACGTACTTGACAGCGCCACTGCGAGATAACTCCGGGGAGAAACCCTCGCCGAAAACATTGCAAGCCTTATTCTTCCGCCGAAAGGCAAACTCAAATGTTCGCGGAGTGTTACGGAGAATTACAGAAAACAGAGGGTATTAAAAACTCGGCACAAAATCTCATTGGACGAAGGGAGTCGAAAAAAAAGGCATCGGGGCTGAACCAATGTCATGGGTGTGTGTGCCGGAGTACGTCGAAGGGGGACGGGACGGAAGCCCTCACCTCAAGCCAAACTCAACGTTCCCGACAAAGATCAAAGGATCGCCAATGGACAATAACTCAATACGCAACATTACGACAAACAAAGAGGAGGCACGTGGTCGACTTCTCTTGGGAGATATCTTCCAAATATTTTCATTCAGAAACTCACCACACTCTCCTATTTCCACGCATTAAGCTTTCATCTCCCTTCGCCCCATTCTGACCCACGAATTCACTCCATTCATCGTTAACCAGTTCCTTCTCCGCTTCGGCGTTAGGATTTTACGCTTTTCCATACTTTTATATCCTGCATTGGAAATAGCCTCTTTGTAGGATAAATAGCCTCCTTTAAGGCACCAAACTAGTCCCTTGTGTTGACTCAATCCATGTTTTCCATTCACTCTATCTTTATGCTTATTTTTACGCTCTCCCTAGCTTTTCCACAAACCTCATTCTTTGCTTAGACTTTCCCTATTTTATTGCTCTCTTTCTTCACTGTCATTTACTTTGTGTATGTGTGTATGTTTAGGTGTATACTTAATGTATATATATATATATATATATATATATATATATATATATATATATATATATATATATATATATATATATATATATATATATATATATATATATATGTATGAATACATACACATATATACACACACATATATATACACACATATCTGTATATTCTTTTCTTTTCGATGTGCAAATCTGTGCATAATGAATGTGTGTCTGTCGAAATGTATTTATGTGTATGTATGCCTGTAATCATAAATTTTTATATGATTTGAATGTTCTGCCTAATATAGAATGTATACGACGATGGTTTAAATGGAAGAAGGGACCATTAGGTCTCAATTTCGCCGAAATAAAGACCTCTACCTATCTATCTTGGTATGCCTACTATCCAGAGCTGCTACTATTATTTTTCCTAATGTAACCCCTCAATACATGCCCTAAATATTTTCCCAGGTAACAAGACTTAAATTTGGAACGGAGAATACTTTTTTTGAGTGTTCAATAGACTTACGTGGGACAGAGACAATAACCAAACCACACTGAGTGTAAAACTGGGTGTGTGGTGCGGCATGCATGAAGAAATTTGAAAATGAAACGTACACACTAAATTATAGGTAACGAACGTTGAATAGGCGAAAGATAAACATTGCATGCGGAGATGAAAACAAGAAAGTGGAACCATGCCATCAAAGAAAACTACTAATTATGAGAAAACAGGATGAGAGACATTCCTAAGGGTGTCCAAAGAGCGAATGACGACGAAGGAAGCAAGGGACCGAGGTGCAGCAGGCTATAATTTACAAACAGTGAGGAAAAACGCATCGAACATTGATTGTAATGGTTTTATTTCGTGAGAAGCCGATGCTGAACTCCCAGGCTAAATTCGACAACGCTTACGGAATAACTAAACTCCTCAAATCAAACTTTTTTAAGTCAGCGATCCAACTCTGACACACCCGCTGCAACATTTCTCCTTTCATCCGCGCCCTGCGGAGGAACAAACTTCATCGGACTTGGCCCTTCGACTAATGATCCATAATACGTAAAGTGACGATATCCATTCAATGGCGACAATATAATATACCAATGAACACAAAGGCTTCGCGTGACGTTGAACGACAATGATTTATAACTTAAAAATTCCTAAGTTTTGGCAAACAGCCACGGTAAATATTGAATATTATATAATCAATAATGAATTGCTAGCTTGGACATTCGATCCAAAGTCACACATTTGATAGGAAGTTAAAAATTAACGGGGAATCCTCGGAAACACGTGTGATGCGCAAGGTCGCTTTTAAAAGTCTCCAAATAACACCTGTTCGGTGCGGTCCTCGCGTCAGGGAAATTTTTTTCATCGAGATTTCCATTGCGGCGCTGTCCGCGTATGTTTTCTCAGCTCTTTTCCTCCCCATCCTCGCACTTTTTCCCCCTGTTTACCTCTCCGCCCCCCCCCCACCAAACAGCGATTCGGAAGGTCGCGCAGGTGTTGTGTGGATTTTATTCGCGCGTGGTGGGCGGGGAGGAAGGGGTGAGAGGGGAAGGGGGTGGTTCGGAGGTGAGTGTGGGGGTACCTGTCGCTCACCCCTCCTCCACTCCCTCCATCGCGGGAGGTGGTGGGGTGACTTCGGGCAGGTCAGATAGACGTGGACTCGGAGGGGGGATCACCATCGGTCAAAGGAGCCTCTCCGTGGAATGTCCGCGTGACGCTCCATTCCCAATACCCACCGTCGATACCAAAGTACCGAAGCGGCTAGCATTATCGTGGCTACGTCGAGCCATGAAAGAGAAAAAAATCGACCCAGAGAATAGTGAGTGGCAATGCGATGTTGAAGACTATGATATATAGAGGGGCGAATGTTATAGATAAGTGAGGTAGGAAAAAAGTAAAGCCTTTGGACGGAATGAGGATAGAGAGGTAGGAAATCTTTAGAGTGGTTGGGCGGGGTCCAGCGGGGATGTAGAGCTGGGCCTACACCAAATCGTAGACTAGCCTTAATAATTGCCAGATGATGCCCAAGACGTGTTGAAACAGCTCTCAAGGGCTGTTCAAACCACACGTCTACATGATATACGAACCTTAATAATAGTATTGCATAACATAAGGTGAAGGGGGGGGGGTTGTCTATGTAGAGATATAGAGCCCAGGATAGAACGAAGGCATATTGATGATAAGTAGTCATGGCAATTTGCACAGTAGAATGGGTCAGGAATTATCAACGCAAACGCAATATGCCTTTTAAAAGCGAACCTGCAGTTCTGCCGAAGTCTTAGAGGTTACAAAGTTTCCCTTGGCGTAGTGGGAACAACGAATTGAGAGCACCTTAACTGTATAAGTAGTCAATATATACATACATGGGTAGCAGGTAGCTATTTTCCCGTTTTAAGAGTCAAAAACCATAGCTCTTAATCAGAGGCTGGTTTAAAAGTCTCTTTTAATCCAAAGTATTATAGCAGCTAGGCTGGGAATCACTCACGGAGCGAAGGTTAAATTACAGATTGAAGCCCTAGCATACATTAGAAGGGCGTCTCCTGAGCAGTGATATTGAAAATGATGTGTTATTACCCCCATCGTACTACGGTAAGAGAGATCATGCTAGTAAAATCAGAGAGATTAAGTGTAGAACAGATTGATTTAAGATGTCATTTTTTCCACGAATCTTAAGAGATCATAATAACATTGTTCGACGCGGTAGGGTCATGTTCGGGAAAATTATTCTAGTGTGTATTCATCCCCTGCCACACACCCTAGTGTTGGCTAGCAGGGTACATAAAAATAAATAAAGCCTCTCCGGAATTCCGAAAAGTGAGACTCCTGGCTTTTCAACCCAATCAATGCAGTGGGAAAAGAGATAATTTGGTTGTATTACCTATACCCTTTACAGGATAATAAAAGTAATCCAGTTTGAATACCAATCCAACCATTGAATCGCGATGAGCTTTTCGTATTCTATGAAAACGAACGGAAAGTTAGTGATATTCACAAATACTTCACACCTTGAAGATGACAGACTTAATCCCCGTAGGGACACTGAACCAAGCTCTGAGACGGGACAAGCTCTTCATAAACCAGAGTTATCGATCCGCAGTTTGGTTTGATGAGTGAGATTAATCCCACTCAATACTAAGGAGCGTGAAATATGCATTCGCACGAATAATTTACGATTCGTGAAGTTCAATTTCTGTGCCTGAATTACCACGGTACCGGGTGCCACGAAATGAAATTTTCGAGACCAATGGCAGGTCGTTACATTCACCTGCAACTTACATCTACATCTTACACCGGAAGCCGTAACATTAACATGTGGAATGTGGTTCTGGGATTGCGAGCGATTGGTGTACTAATATGTCATCTAGCCTCTCCTTCCATCAAATTCCAATGTTCCCCCAAACAATTAGTTTTATGATCTCCAGTTTCCTTCATGCATCACCGAGGAACGTCTTTTTCCCCAATTGAGGGTCGAGGACAGCGTGACTCCCACGCATTTTTCTTCGCCAACCAATTTTATTTCTACACCCCCGAGTCTGTGGGTATCGGGATTCCTGTTCCCATACATTCATGACTGCATTTTTAATCAGTTCTTATTGGACATCCACTCTAGAAGCCAATGAAATAATATCGATGCTTTTACTTAAACATTTGAAAGAGCCTTGAAGTCCGATATACTACGTGCATCAAGGTATTTGGCAGACAATCTGACTTTCCCCATTTACTTTCCACTAAATTTATCTTCAACTGGGATACGTTGGTCCAAGATTAACTACGTGTTTCATTATTCTCCCAACCACATATTCCGACACCGGATTAAACTCGAGAAAGGGGTTCTTTCAACTGACGAAGACGTGCAAGAGGTGTTCGGGCGATGACAATGCTGCGGAGGCCACCGCCAAGTGGTGATGCAGGGAGAAGTGAGGAGTTGGAGTCGCCAAGTCTGGGAAAGCAAAGAGCGGCGATGCAGGAGGAGGGGGTGGGGGAAAGGGCGAGTCCCCCTTGGGCGCGGGCAGTGGGGAGGGAAATAAGAAAGTTAAATAGACTTAACTGTGAACGAAAGGAGAGAGACCTTGAGTCGGAGGCATATTCACCGCGGATGCGAACCATGGCTTGCAGGTGGAAAATGGATGGCATCCTTTAACGGGCCTGGGGCATGGAAAAATAAGATGCTAACGGTGTCGGTCCATCCCAGACCGTGGGTTCCCAGAAAATCTTTCGAACCCATTTGTTAAGTGATCAGGAGGATGGTAAAAAAAGGGAAACCTGAAGAACGTGGTGAAATGAAAACTTTATTACGCAAACAAGTTCCGCAAACAAACACACGACGGAGGGATGGCGCTGGATTTCGAAATTGAAATAAAACTTTAACTGCAATTTTTTTTTGACATTCATGCCGTGTTGTTAACTATTGCGAAATGTGGAGTAGATATTAACGAAGACTTTATGTTGTGTTACAAAAATTATTCAAACTGTAATCATTCTTTCTGGTTAAGGCGGATAATTTCGTGAAAATGTATCCCTGCGTCTATTCCTATCCCCATTTCATTTCTGAATCAACGAGTCATACTCGATTTAAGGAGGGATGCATTTTATTAATTACAAGGGCTAAAGAATACACCAGAAAATTTAAACCGGCCATGCGAGGGAAATTAAATGCAGCAACATCCAATCAAGAAGGATAATTTCCTATCACGAAGGAATTTAGTAAAATGTGAATTTGTAAATCACCCACATTGCAACCTGCTAGCCACCACGAGGGTTTGTGGCTGGAGGTGATTCAACATCAAGCATTACGAAGTCATATTACTCTACTTGATACACTACCTTCACCGTTTAATACCCGAACTGGTGCAATACGGCGGCCAAGACGCGGTCTATAGCCCCGCCCACTAACGGCGCTAGTTGCCTGAGACCCAATGAGCAGTCTGATCTTGCCGGATCGTCGAGCTGTGCGCATGGTGCCAGTTATGTTAGTCTCTGTTGTCCTTGTTTTTACCGTTTGTCGAAAATGGTAATTGACGAAATCAGAGAGCAACGAATCAACATCAAGTTTTTTGGTGAAGTGCGGTAGAAGTTATTAAGAAATTACTGAAATGTTGACAGATGTTTACGGTGATAATGCTCTGAAGAAAACATCCGTTTTCAAGTCAATTAAGTGCTTGAAAATATCAAGAAAAAGCCGATCGAAAATCATGGTCCTGGTTTTCTTTGATGTCGAAGGTGTGGTTCATCATGGATTTCTTCCTGAAGGAAAAACAGCAAATGCCGAGGCCCACCTTACAGTTCTCAAGCGTTTGAGAGATCGAGTGCGATCAAATTTGACTCAAGGCGATGGATGCATCCTTCACCATGACAATGCACCTGCACATTCAGCACCGATTGCTCGTCATTTACTGGGAAAATGTGGACACATTAAAGCGAGAACCGACGAGAAAACTAAAAAGCCTAATTGCCGAGGACTTCCAGAGGGTGCTTGAAACTGTGGAAAGGAAGATGGAATAAGTGCATAGCAACGAATGTAGAGTACTTTGAAAGGGGACGAAATCGATGTAGACTAAATTTTGCAAAATGAAGGTCTGTGGCCTCAGTTCGCGTATTTATTGGACAGAGCACGCACGCAGCACGCACGAGCACGCTCGTATGTTTCCATTAAGTCTGAACGTTTCCGGTGATCATTTGAGCTGGTATGATCAAGACAAATAAATCGTGACTCGAGACGACGGAAGGGTTACAGAACAGAAATCCCCGAAAAGGGACCACCGGGATCGCTGGGATCACAGGCGCGCACGCAACCGAACAGACCATCTCACATTGAATATGCAACTGCTATTGCCGATGAAGGTAGAAATGACGATGATAACGTACCAATCGGTGAACAAAAACAGACATTTCAAAGGTCAACCGTACTCTTTTCCTAGTGCACATTACGATTATTTCATCAATCGATGGAGCCTTCCAGGACCATTTCCTCTCGCTATCGAGGTCATCGGTCTTAAATGACATGATCGTCGCATGACTGGGAAGCACCTCCCTCATTGGACGGCCATGGTGCTCATGAACTCCGCCCCCTGCCTTCGCTTCCTAATGCGACTCGGCCAGACAACACCACGTCGAGTTTGTTTCCCGCTGGTAGCCATGCATATCTTTCCCTCGCATTCGAATCTTTTCGTGACAAGCAGCGAGCGTTAACGCTTTCGCAAGAAGGCGGCGGCGCTAACTCTGCGAGAGCCAAGAGGTACCGACGGCGGGGAGGGGACAAGGAAAAAATACGGAGGCGAGCAGCGGTGACCAGCCGTCAGGTTCTGGCGCGATTCCCACGCCGGGGAGGAGCGCATCTGGCGACGGCGGTCGACGCCACGAACCCGAGGTCGCGTCGAGGAAGGGCTTCCCAAACAATTGCCTGTCGAGGGCGAATTCAGATCTCTCGGAAACTAGCGAGTGCGCTGCCGGCCTCCTCCCGTTACGCTGTGGGGTTCGGCCCAGGGGATCGCGTTCCCTTTCTTCGATCGAAGCGACTGCAATCGCTATATTATTCAGTCGCGATTAATTAATACACCCTGCAAGCCACCACTAGGGTGTGTGGTAGGGGGTGAATGCACACCAGAATAATTTAACCCTAACATGACCCAACTGCGGTCGCATAATGTTATTATGATCCCCTATCGTTCGTGGAAAAAAATAACATCTTAAATCTCTTAGATCTACACGTAATCTCCCCAATTTTATTGCAATGATCTCTCCTCCTGCAGTAAGAGGGGGGTAATAGTACGCTTTCAACATCACTGCTAAAGAGACATCCTTCCAATTAATGCAAGAGCTTCAATCTGTAATTTAACCTTCGCTCCGTGAGTCATTCCCATCCTAGCTGCTCTTAATATTTTGGATACGCCACTAAGCTTATCATAACGACGTTTTACAAATCTAGCTCCTATACAGTGCACGCGATCCAATTCATCAATCAATCCAACTTCGTGAGGATCCTTTATATAATACTTGGAGCATATTCCAAATGGAGCCTAACCAGCGATAGACAACATTTCTCCCTCACTTTTTCATCCCATTGATCAAGTACTCTTCTAATAATTCCTAATTTTTTGTTAGCTTGTCCACATATTCTCCGTAGGTGCTTCATCCAGGAGAGGTCGTGAGTTAGGGTAAAACCAAGGTATTTTATTGAGTCTACACATTCCATTTCGGTGTTCGGGAGGGAATCGGTCGTTTTCAAAAAATGTATCACTACGCACTTTTTTATGTTTAATTCTAATTCCAAAGTGTCGTACTATAGCATTAAGATCATCTGATAAAGCTGCTGTGGATCCTCCGGATCATGGATATTTCCGATCATGCCGAGGGGCTGCTGCAACCACGCCTGATGACACGCAGATCCCATTGGTAGATGAAATAGTGGAAATGAAGAGGTGTCCGAAGAGGCCGCTTCTTCATGATGAATTGGGTCAGTATGGCGATTGAGAACCCACGCAACAAGTTTCGAAGGATGGCTTAATTCGTCCTTCCCCTCCCAAAATTCCTGGACGATGAAATACAGCAATTCGATTTACTCAAAACATTTATTTTTATTTTATTTATTACAAATAGAAAAGTCTATGCTAAACATTAAAATAGGAGGGGAAAAATAGAGCAGGTAGAACAGTTTACATTTCTCGGAAGTGTTTTGGACCAATACGGTCAAAGTTTAAGACTCTAACAGAGGGGAGAATGTTAGGCAAACGAGGAAAAAAGGGTAGGAACAGGATAAGGATGTTGGACGGGATGAAGGGAGGAAGGAAGTATATAGAGATGAAGAGGGACTTTTTGTAGAGTAGGATGTTGTATTTTTGTTAGGTGATAGTTATTTGGAACTTGCGTCCATCCAAAACCTAACTTAACTGGTAGATTACCTTAAAAAATATTTACTGAATTCTTTACCAATGCCTCCACCGACCACGGAGAATCGAAAACGGAAACCAGTAGGGTCAGCGAAATCCAATCACTCTAAATATTCTACTTGTCCAGGATTGTACTAGAATATTCCCAGACTACAAAAGCTGACGCGTGATACTTGCATTAATATTTTTTCGTCGTGTTCACTTCGGATAAAACATCAGATTAATTAGAGTAACTAGGTTCGACTTATTAGACGGAAGTAAGGCTTTTGAAAAAACGCATATATTGTAGTTTTGTCATAAAGTTGACAGGACTCGCGCTTGGAATATTCCAAAAAGTTTCAGTAGAAATAACAAATTTCTAGCAACAGTTCTAATAGAGTCCAGCAAGAATCTCTCCGAAAATATAAATCGCTTCCAGAGAAATTATAAATTGAAATAAAGAAAGATATAAAGATAAAAAATAAAGAAAAAAGAAAAAAGTGTTTGAGTAAAGATTTGCGAAAATAAATATCAATTTTTTAGAGGATAAATGAAAAAGCAAAGTACTTTCCCTGGATGAAGTTACTCTTCTCAGACGTGCTAACATTGACATGCAGCACACAACCAACCTCTTGAAAATCAACGTTTTTCATATACCTCCGTTCGCCACAACGTAAAATGACTGGAATGTAATTTTCAAATCGTCTTTTTGTGGACGGAGAAAAAATTGAGAGGAAGTAGTATTTGGGAGGCCCTGACGGACGGGAGAACGTGAGGTACGAGGGGAAGAAGATGGAAGAGAATCAAAGATGGCATGCAGGCTGGTAGGGAGTACGAATATAAAAAGAAAAAATAATATCGGGCAAGCAAGAGGAAGTTCTCGCAGGAGATGAGAGTCGTTAAGGACAGTCCTTTAAAGAAAAACTGCGTTGAATGCAATGGTAGCAAATATCTCGAAAAAACTCCCTAACACATCTCTCATTTTTCCTCGCGTACGTGTGGGGCATACATGGGAAAATATGATTTACCAGGAACCAATTGGCCTCAATGTTATTTTGCTACGCCAACCACAACTGGAAAGAACTGCAGGGAAAGTTTGGACGACAGCAAGTGGACAGTTTGCTTGTCAGCAAATTGCGTAGTTTCAGCCGTGATGTGGTGGCATTAGAGCATGATAATGGACAAATAATTACAATCTTCCACTAGATAACTAGAGGAAAAGTGTTATCATTTATTAATTATAATTCTGTTATCAGATTATGGCATATCGGAAGGCAAATGTGCACTGGTTTAGTTCTCCAGAAGTGTGAATAGTAATACCCAATAATTTTCACTCTTGTGATTCGCGAGACTCGTGTGCACTCCATGAATCGGCTTGCTTAACGGTCCATGTCCACGCACTTTGCGCGGTGACTCCCGTCGACACAACGAGCAATACGTACTGCATCGGTGTCACCGTTAAATCCGCGCCATTTGCATTTTTCGATGAGGTTAGTACGCAGTCATTGAGCCTCGAGAAGTGTCCATCCTACGTTTTATAACACTTCCGTGACCTTTAAAAGCAAGCTAATATTGAAGAGTTTTGAAAAATCAAAACGCTATTGCAAATGGAATTAATAATTTTCTTTACCACTCACTTCACTATTACCAAAAATACTTTCATTCGCCTTTCCAGTTAAGCCCGATGACTAAGAGCAAGTAGTCTTACCGGATGGACCAGGGGACAGGGAGGGAACTGCCACGCAACGGAGCCCCGCCTGCCACGACACGAAACACGATTTGCCATTTCATAAATCCTCCTCATTCCTCCTGCCTCCTACCATTCAGTCAAAATGGCTGACCCCTCCCTCCCCTCCGGCTCGAACACTCATTACAACCTACTACACTTTCTACATCACAGTCCTAAAACCTTTCCCAGCCAGTCGGTATTCTCTGCGTCCACTTTTACTGCTTTCTTCGATTTTTCCCCAACAACCATCTCTCCTCCCGTACCATCACCAGTACCCCCGCTTTGTTTTACAATCCGATCATTTCAAACCCCAAATATTCCTCATACTATTCTTATTCTTTTGCCTAAACCACCAGGTTTCCGAGCCGCGAATGTAATTCGCCTCGCACAAAGGTTTTCACAAATCATTTCATTACGTCTTGACTAAAGTTACTCTCCACCCACTCCCTCGTGGCTTCATGACCTAACGCAATACTTCTTGCCATGTCCCCCGCTGGCACGACCACCTTCGTCTGAAACCCTTCCTAGACAGGTGATTACGCAATTAAAAATGAGATGCGAGAGAGTCATGATAAGAGGGATATATTTTTTTAGGCCGACACGAGTAATGCGATGTCGATGGGGGACACTGCGACGATTGCCACACGCAAGTGCTTGCGGGGGCGGGGAGGGCATTCGCTCCACCCCGACGTTGGCTCCCCTGCGACGGGGAAGGTGGGGGAGAGAGCACCGGCACTATTCGGAGCGCCGCGCGCACGCGGATGATACGGTCGTCCGTCCGGCTTGCAGCGCAGCAGAAAACGGCACCGGGGCGTGCAAGCAAGCGCCAGCTCCCCCTGAGTCAGCGAAGAGTCCACCCCCCCCCCCCAAGGCCCCCGCCTCCCTCGCCCAAGGTGCAGCCGAAGGAAGGGGGGTGGGCTTCTCGACTCGTCTGGAAATTTTTTTTCATTTCGAAACCAAAAAGACTCCCTCCATCCTTTTCCGCACAAGATAGAACCCTTCAATCCGGGAGATGGTTGTGTTTACATCTTCGGCCGTGCATTTGATTTCCCTCCAAGGAGGAACATTCCATCCATCCGAAAGAGTAAACATTAGGCGAACCTCACATGGATACTCGAGGCGGTGATATGACTTATGATTGGGTTTTCGTGCCATTTCGTTACTTTTCCTCAAGGAGGGATGATAAGGCAGGGCTCAGCAGGTATCTCTAACTAAGGGTTTCATTACTTCTTTTTTGTAATTTCTCGGCATATTTTAGGCTAATTCAAATCGAAAGGGTCCTGACTAATCTAATAATAGAAGGGGAAGTCAGACACGACTGATGAGCACCAAGTGCTCAAAATGGACGTTTGATTATGAACATTGCCAGTATACCACTCAAATAAGTTTTATTATGAACCTCAACCACCATGCATCGCCAGAAACAGCATCTCATTGTCACCTAACTTTGGGGCGAAAAAAGTGAGAAATTCACAGAGGTAGGTGGCGAGGAGGGCCGGTCAAAAAGAGACACGTATCGCCCCCGTCCCTACGTAGATATCCGTAACTGTTTTGCCAGCTTTCCGCGACTCTTCCCGCCGGAAACGCAAGACAAAGAGTGAGGGAAAGGAGGGAGGGAGGGGGGAGGAAACAGCCATTCATCACATGTATATTCAACAGTTGGCCAGTTCTTATTCAGGCGCGCCTGCAACGGACATGCCATGTTTTGCCTACGCGTTTCTCGCTGTCCTTGAGGCTTTTGGCGGGGATCGAGGCGGCAGAGAGGGCAGGGCATGGCAGCAGAGGCATCGGGTAACTAACACCACGCTAGGGAAACGGCGAAGGCGGCGGGGCTGCCTTCAAGTGGTGGCCACCAGGACAGGATAGACCGGGGATATCCCCCAACATACACTTTGTAGACTTGCGCTCGGACAAACGCGATTAGGTCTTTCCTAAAATTAGGTACTCTTGCTTTTGAAGATCAATTCGAGAGTCATCGGAAAACTTTGCGGGCGTCAGTAAAATATACGAGTAGTTGAGGTTGACACCTTTCCCCTGAATCCGCGTGATGAATTTGGCGATTTGGGAGTAGACCATCATAAGGAAGTAGACCATTTCGTACGGGGAGAAGACCATTGTATGCTGCATGTCCACGTGGTAGTTCTTACTAGTCAAATTTTAGCTTGCACGTTATTGCATAAATTTTTACTACATCCTAAGGTGCAATTGTTGGTTAGTGTTGGTATATATATATTAGCATGCGGGTAAGTTGAAAGGGTTTTTGCATGAATGTATGTAAAAGCCACTCCGGTTATAGGTTTGCATGTAAATGTTGATTTTGCATGTGGTTTTTTTTATCCTTTACGGGGTGGTGACCTAACACCCCCCGCCACACGCTCTTGCGGCGGCTTTTGTGTGGTGTTGTGCAGATGTACAATAGATGATTTAGATGATGAAAAGCGGTAATTCATACGACGGCCAAGCGAGTGATGCAACTTGTGTGCTTTTCTCATGCCTTGGATGCTCGTTTGATTCTTCTGCATTTCCCACATGATGATCGGTAGTTGGGGACTTAAGAGCCTGCATCACGTTTCTTGCGTTAAAAGTGCACGGTGGAACCTGGAAATATCGGATTGTCCCATTAATCCATGGCCCTGTGTTTCCAGTCTGTTGCCTGAGAGAGTTGGCGTCTTGATTGTGGTTGTTCATCATTCTAGTCCAAGAAGGTTATCAATACCAAACCATCATCACACGATATCGGAAGCAAAAGCGCGACGGAAAAATAACAAGTGACTTGTTTCCAAGAAACTGCGGGAGATTCCGCGACAGTAACCTTTGACGGAGCCATCCGCTAAGTGTGCATTGTTATAATGCAACAATTTCTATAGCTGGCTAAAAGCACTCGGCCGGACGTCTAGGAATCCGGGTTCGCATCCCAGTCAAGTTTAATGATTTTACTCTCTGAAAATTTTGCAATAGGTTACTTGTTGAAGGATTATCAAAAGAGCTTCTCACCTCAACTCCTCACAAGGTAATCAATCACAAACCGCCGAGCATTGATGAAAATACACGTATCTTATTTTTCGTATGGAATTTCACCTCTTTGTTTTATAAATTCTACCTTACACGTAATTGGATAAATTTCTTACCACATTCTAAGGTGCAATTATTTTATTATTGCACCTTAGAATATTATTTTTTTATATTTAATTGAATATCCTTTGATCCATTTTTTTAACAAACGAAAATCGCCCAGCTCATAAAAACACGTGTACCCTTAGCGGTTGCCACACACAAAGTACACAATGAAAATAGCTGAAAATTTTATCATACTTCAGGGGCATGTACACCAACATAAGACATTTTTTTTGACAATCGAACGTTACAAATCCGCGAAATTTAAAATTTCCCGTTTTTTCTGAACACACCTCGTATCGCACCAAATTCTCGTTTTCCATTCGAACAATACGCGATCTGAACAAAATTGAACCATGGTGCCAGAATATCTTTAATTAATATAAAAATTTAATGATTTAGTCAATTATTGCATGATTTCTAAGCGAATGCAAGTGGGTAAGCGTAGGAAGGTTTTTGTAAAAGAGTTAATGCATTACCGTGCATTCATGAGTCCTTACTAGCATACTAGAGAATGAATGGCTGGTATTCTAACACTCTGCGACCACACACCCTCGTTGAGACTTCCGGGCTATTGTGTAGATGCAGATGTCGTCGGGACGACGTGGCGGGTGGAAAAAATTAAAATTGCAAGGAACATTATTAATCGCTGCACCCCGTGTCATAACCATAACGATAAGTTAGGCGAGAGAGACTGAAAAAAATTCCCCAGATACTTCCCATATTTCTAAACATTTCTTTTTTCAAAATTTTTCTGAATTTTGATATTCTCACACATTGAAGCACAATCCGTTTTTTTCCTTTCTAGCAAAATTGGATTATATTTCACTCAAAAGTCATAATTTACAGATTTTCACCAACAAACTAACTTTCGACCCGAGACGCCGTGTTCAATTAAAATAAGTATAGAAAAATGAAAGCAGAAAAGACATGCTAAATGTGCCATTTTTTCCTAAGCTAAAAAAATATGAATACACATGTGCTTTAACTAAGTGTATTTAAAGTAAATTAGAGCGGTACGCTTTGATGGAAACGGTACGCCGTAGATGGAAACGCCACAATCCAAATTTTACGTTTGGATCAAAAGATAAATTTCAGCCAGAGTTCTCGATAATCCTTTAGCAATTTCAGCGTAACTTTTTGACATTACACTACGTTCTGCTAACTTTTAACATAAAATTTCAGTCAAGGCTTCAATTTAAAAGAATGCTGACTAAATGAAGCCGGAAACAAACCGCAGTTACAAAGTACAAAATAGATTCCTTTCATTGTGATTTCTTGAGGGAGATTCCGCGGGAAAGAAGAATGCTCTCATTTCGTGTGAAGTTTCATATAATTCCCGGAGATTTCCCTCACTTTTCCAGAGTCGGAGAAATCCCCGAGATTTCCCTGGAATGCCGGAGTTCCTGGAACCGTCACCACGCCGTTCCTTCCTCCCCCGTTCCCGTGGGCCCTAGGGCCTCCCAGGCTGGCCTCTCGTGGGCGAGGGCCCGGAGGGGTGGGTCCATTTGGGCGCCCCTCTGCAGTCGACACCCGGAGGAGTCGAGCCACCCTCCCCTCACGAGGATTTGTTTGGTCTGAGAAGCGGGGGATGGCGGCGGCGGTGGGAGGGGGTGGAGGGGCCAGCCACCCAACCCCCACAACTTCCGGCCTCCCCTCTTCCGCCCTCCAACCACGCGCGCACCACCAACATAAACGACCCCTTCTCCACCCCCCTCCACCCCCCTCCCCCCCACACACCCTCCCTCGCAAACGCTCTCCGTGATTCACTTGAGTTCGGTGGTGATTCACCAGACGTCTGCAACAGCGTTACGCGCCAAGGTGTGTGGGGGTTAAAAAAAATTGAAAGACGTTCGAGAACGTAACGGAATATTTTCATTTTTGTGCACGGGGGTGATGGAGAATGGGGGGAGTCAAATGTGGGTGGGACTATTTTCTCCGCTGCAGGGGATCACACAATTTGTTTTGACTGGTCCGGCTTCCCTCCTCCCATGCGTTTTATCCCCGAAAAACAAAACCCATCGGTGAGAGGAACCGGGGCGGCCGCTCGCAATAACAACGCGCCTTCTTCCGCGTCGAGATAAATGGCATCGACAGGAGGCAGAGTAAATAAATGGCGGCCACGCGGGAGGAAGAATTCACAGACGCATTTCTCCTCCCTCGCCTTGCATAAGTTTCGCGCTCACGTTTTTTCCCGCCTTCGGGTTTTTTTTCAAAAGTGGCAACCAATCCATGTTTGAATGAGAACAATGTATCCTTCGGGAGGCAAGCGTGTGAAATTTGTACCGATATGCATGTTGGAGTTTTTTCTATTCGCTACACGCCGCAGGTTTTCCAAACAATTCAATTGAAAAATTGCAAAACTGAAGTTTCACGAAAATCCCAAAGGACATTTCGAAAAACTTCCCTCTCCTCCAATGCTTACAAACGTTTTCATATATTTTTAAAATTTTATTTATTTATTTATTTTTGCACACTGCAAGCTACAGCCAGGGTGTATGGCAGGGGGTGAATACACATCAGACTAATTTTTACACGAACATGACCCTACCGCGGTCGGAAAACGTTATTATGTTCCCCTATCGTTCGTGGAAAAAATGATTTCTTAAATCTATCTGTTCCACACTTAATCTCTCTAATTTTATTGACATGATCGCTCCTAGAGCAAGCGCAAGAGCTTAAAATCTGTAATTCAACCTTCGCCACGTGAGTGATTCCCAGCCTAGCTCCTTTTAATATTTTGGATGCGCTACTAAGTTTATCATTACAACGTTTTACAAATCTAGCTCCTCTACGCTGCATGCGATCCAATTCGGCAATTGATCCTGCGTCGTACAGGTTCGTATCGTCTGCAGAAACACCAATTTTTGATAACTTTAAATTTTGGGAACATTTCCTGAAAATGATTCCATTTGTACACCATTGAGCGCCGATTCGTTTCACATTTTTTGTTCACGTCACCTTTTTCAGTTTTTCTCGCTTCCGCATAGCTGTTCGCCCACCAGGGGGAAAGTTTTAATTTTAAATTCACACACACACACAAAATAGAACGATAATGGCATTTTATAAATATCCCCTCTCAATGTTTTGAATCAATGCCAAAGAGATAGAGAAAGCTTTATGCCTTCTTCCGACGATTAAACAGTTGAACTTTGGAGGAGAAAAAGCAGTCCGTTTTTATCAATGGTTAACGAATTAAGAGTAACATTTCTATTATTCCTCAGGTATTTTTGTCTATTTACAAGTAGCAATGCTCTCGGTACGGAATAAAAACCAGAGGAGGGAACAATGTATCATAATGGCGGTATATGGACGTAGCTCCTTTGCGTCGTTTTTCAGTCTCTAATCAACATTCCGTAGGGCCATGGTAGTCCTCTGGGTGAGGCACTCGCCTGATGAACGAAAGACCCGGGTTCAAATCCAAGTGGACATCAACACAAGAGAACTACAGCTTCACATAATCTGTGTTATTGCTCGGATTTTATATTTTTCCGGGAAACCAAAGTTGGCACGGCGAATGTGCAAATGTGGTCCCTCCCCAATAGCTACTACCACTCTCTTAATGCGCGAATTACACGCGCCGTAGGGGTCACCAATTGGTACGGGCTGAGGTGAACTCTCACATGCATTTTCCATTTCGGGTTGAGAACTGGGATTGAAGACTGTGATATAAGGAGAACGTTGGGAAGGCGAGCCAGCGGAAGGACGAAAAAAAACCTCTTAAGTAATTTTAAAATAGCTAGTAGCGTCGTTCATCCTCCAAACGTTACATTAACATAAACATAGTTTCACTAGCTCGAAAATGATCGGTGGTCACCACAGAGCAATATTGTTTAACTTATTAAAAATTGCATCCATATATATTTTAAGCTCCGGAGGATCTCTAGAAAATAGTTACAAAAAACGATGGAACCACATTCATTAAAATCGGTTCCCCAAGTAGCACATATTGTCCTCCAGCCTTGGGAAACTTTTTGCAGACCGACAGTCGTAAAAGTGATGCCCTGACAGCTGACTTTAAGATTCCTTTTTAAAGCTTAAAGTATATCTGTTCATACTATTATCAAGTAGCGAAAAAAATTATACATAAATATGCATTTCCAATGCCACTGCTGCCTGTTGCAAAGTGTAGCAAGAAAATATACTATATACGAGGGGCTTGGAGGGAATCTGCAACGCATTCACTCTTAATGCATTTGCAACCAAGAACCCCTCATTATAATGCAACATTCATCTTTTTCAGCTGGGTTGAGTGGCTGGTGATGGTGACGGGGGACTGACTGTTCCGGACTAGAATGCATTTCCCCCAGAGTGCTCTCCAAAGGCGTCACCTCTCGACTCTCCACCCGTCAGAAATGGGATTCGGCATAAAAATGCAGGTATAAAAAAGCGGCCAGGATAAGTGCTCCCACATATAACTCGGGCAATCAAGTGACATGGTATAAGAGAGAGAGGTTTACGTCCAAAGGGAGCGCCAAAGTCCCGATCCCAGAGAGCCCCGACGGACGCGAGTGTAAACACGGGTTCATTGGCCTTGTGTCATTTCGCCTCCCGATGAGAGCATGTGCAGCGATGGGATGATCCCCGCCCATTGGCTGGATCGCGGGCAGAACTATTAATTCATCCGATGCAATCGGTCTCGGAGCGATAAAACATATTCCCGTCGCTCCACGGAGGCGGCGACTGCGTCAACAGACAGCCGCCCGCACTGCTCACCATACTATAGTTCACTTCCTTTGGCTCGCCTAGCTTCCCTTCGAAAGCACCAAATTGTTCTGCGAGCCCAACAGACCATGGGCGCATGGGGACGCCGACAGACAATTATTGAGAACCAATTGATGAATAACAAGGGTCTCGGAGTAGGTGCAGGGCGAAGGTTTAAATTACCCCGACAGGTTATCTAACCGAAAGGTTTAAACAATCCGCATCTTCCATGCAAGCCTCCAGGAGGCCGTGTGGAAGAGAATATGAAGGCCAACAAGCCAAAAAAATAATTATTCAATGATTTCTCGTAAATTATGTTTTCTGGCGTTTTTATTTCAAATTGTGCACGAGGTAAAAATGATTCCTCACAGTGATCAGCTCTACATTCAATTTCCCTTAACTCACCATTCTCACGTCTCGCCTACTCCAGTAAAGCGGCGGTTTATTCCTCGACTGCCTCCGTGCAACTATTATATCGTAATAATTCACGTGAGCTCCACCCTCAGTAAACAAGCCATATTTAAGATCGAAGATAGTGTTAACTTGGAACTTAAAGCACCAACAATACCTATCCCCGAGATAATAATATGAGACCTTGGAATGAAAAACCAAAATTCTCGTTTGATTTGCCAACCATTTTAAAGTTTTCGTTACAAGTCTTGACTGAACTATATTCGCTCTGCTTAAAAATCTAGTTTCATAATGATACTTTGAGCAGCAAAACTAGGGAATATAGATACTCCTCAGTACCGATACTGGTACTAACTCCTGGTTTCGTATGACACAATGGTAGTTAAGGATATTTTATGTTACGAGTACGATAAAATTCATGCCAAATAAGATCAGTAAACAGAGGGTGACAGGCCAGTGGGTCTGGCCTCCCCACTGAGAGTACTACAAGGAAGGTGTAAGGTGCCTTTCTGCTATAAACGGAAAGTGACCAGCCTAAGAGTTATAAAACTTAACCGCCGCGCCCAAATACTTTTCAAACTACTTCCCCAGATCTTCAACGTGATGATCTGAGAGTAAAACTTTCACATTTGCTTGCAGTGTGTCGCAGGAAGGAACAAGTGCTGAGCCTCTAATCCTAACAGGTTCCGTCTGAGCACATTACAAGGAGTGGAAAATTGACTGGCGGCTTTAATAAACCCCTGGAAGCGACACTAATCACAATGAGTGTTTTGGCGTGCTAAAGCCATCGGGACCACGTGCAATCGTCGTCCGGGCAATCTACACATATTTGTTCTCCGTCGAGCCCCCGCAGTGAAGAGCGGGGTGTGGGGGTGAAATAAATGAACGTCGGTATGCGCCGGCGTAAAAACTGTGAATGACTGACAAAAAATAAACAAACCCTCGGCCGGCATTCCCGGAGAGGGTGCGGTTTCACCCTCCCGAGGAACAAACCCAGCCGTCTGACCTCCTCCCCACCGCGCAAGATTAACGAGTGAGCAAAACGTGTTGGCGGCTTCAACCCCCGCCCCCTCCCGCGAGATCCGAGGGGCGGCAAACCGCAGATGTGAGACTCGTATATCCGACATGAACGTCCGCACGCTCCTTCGAAGGGCAGAGGGACCCTTGGTTCGCATCGGGGTCCTAGCGTCGAACACCCCTCCCCCTCTTCTCGTTCCGGAGAAGAAACCTCCCCTCCCACGCTCGAGGGTGAGACGGCCGTCACATGGAAGTGCAAGTTAGGGGTGGCGGGGGGAGGAGGGGGTAGCCGAGAAACAAAGAAATAAATCGCGAAGAAGAAAAAAAGAAAAGAGCTGTATCCACGCCATGGGATGGCACGGGGGCCCTGCAACAGAGACGGAAAGCAATCGGCAGCGCCACGGACGGCGGGGGTAGGAGACGGGTTGAGTGGGTGTGGTGGTGTGGCAGAGCCATCTAGTGATGGAAAAATCCTCCTTAAATGACGGTTTGTTTCTAATGAATAGCCGTGCGATACCGCGTGTATTATGGACGCGGCGAGGGAGGGGTGTTGTTGACCTTGGGGTCAATTCACGCGCCGAGAGAGTCAAGGAACCCCCGCGGCTCTCCGCTGCTCTTTCACATCCTTTCATTCCCTTTCCCTTTTTTCTTATCCTTATTATCATTCTCTACCTTCCGTCTCCTTCTTCCCTTTCCATCCGAACAAGAGAGAGATACCAGCACCAAGCAATGCCCCCGGCACCCACACACACCACTCCGCATGAAACGCACCGTCGCCGCACCGCGGACAGTCAAAGCATCGATCCCCACCAAACTGTTGCCTGCACATTACTTTAGTTCGAAACCAGAAAAGAAAATGAAACCATTGGCCAAGGAGTTGGCGGCCGGATCAGGTTCAACTATAATATCGAACTATAATATCGACATACGACGTGTGCTCAGAAAATAACGGGGATTTTTAAATTTCGCGGGTCGGGAGAGTCTGATTGCGGAATTTTTTTATTATGTTGGTATACATTCCCCTAAAATATGATAACATTTTCAGTTGTATTCATTGTTTACTTTGTCTGTGGCAGCCGCTAAGGGATGACGTGTTTTTATGGGCTCGGCATTTTCGTTTGTTACAAAAAAGGGATCAAAGAATTTGTATCAAATTTTGCGTAAAATCAAAATAAAGCGTAACAATGTAGGTGAAATGTTAACAAAGGCCTATGGTGTGTCTGCTATGAGTAAGAAAGAGTTAACGAGTGGAATTAGCGCTTCCAATCTGGCCGCGAAGACGTTGAAGATGACGAACGCCCCAGCACATTCACAACCGATGAAAACGTGGAAAAAGTGAAAGAAATGATTATGAATGATCGCCGAATGGAATCAGAGAAGTCGCTGATGATGTTGGCATGTCGATTGGCTCATGCCTTGAAATATTTTCGAGTGTTTTGGGTATGAAACGCGTGAAACAGCAAAATTTTCCAAAATTGTTGAATGTTGATCGAAAACAGCGGCGAATGGAAGTTGCTCAGGAGTCACTAAATGAAGTCAACGACAATGCACAATTACTGAAATGTGTTATAATAACAGGGGACGAGATATGGGTTTACGGATATGACGTCGAAACTAAGGCTTGATACAAACACTTTGATCCATTTTTGTCAAACGAAAATCGCGGAGCCCATAAAAACACGTCTTCCCTTAGCGGCTTCCATTGGACAAAGCAAACAATGAATACAGATGAAAAATTTATTATACGTTATGGCATGCAAACTAACATAATAAAAAAAATTGACATTAGGACTCTCCAAAACCCGTGAAATTTAAAAACTCCCGCTATATTCTGAACACACCTCGTATGCTTAGCGAGTCTCTAAAGGTCATAAACTGATACCAAAAATCCGGAAATATTGAGCAGGAAGGTGCGGTAACTTAAAAACCAAGGTGAATGGAATAAGGCTGGAGATAATTAATCCCACGCAAAATTAAATTCAAAGATAAGAGGGTCGCCTTAGCGATGCCTTCACTTGATTTAAAGACACCCGTCACCCCTATTAAATATAAAAATATTCCTTCATAAAGCATAAAAATAAATAATTTTTATCCAACGAGTCCCAAATTTTAAAAGTCAAAACAGTCCAGCTATAACATGCCACAGTGTCCTTCAGATAATGTTTCCTAATCACTGTTTGGGCGCTATTGTGGACGTTAAAACTATTTATGATCTCTCCTGAGTAGGTAGGTACTTCATATATTGCATCATTCAGTCCCTATCAGCTCGGGGTGTATACGGATTAAAGATACCGGTCTCACTCGACTAACGTTAAACAGGAATATTTGTTTTCGCTTGAGCATTTGAAAACTGGGACTAGCAGAGAAATGAAGAGGAAAGCAGAAGAAACCCACATTTATATCAGAGTCTTGGATATGTTTTTCAAAAAAATAGTGGATTTCCACACGATTAACTTGTCTTCGCAATCCCTCGACAAATTGACACAAGTGAGTAATCCAGCGGGATGTAAGATAAAAAAAGACATGGATGAAAGGAAAGAAATGCGGAAGCCGTAAAGAGTGATGCGGCAAGAATTGGAACGCAAAGAAATAGATATCTTAGTATAATGTACGGTAGTTGACATTTTGATGATATTTCTAACACCATACGAATAGAGGCTAACAGCTAATAATTGAACAATATCGCCAGACAGCTTCAGCAAAAAAAACCTCTTCACTATGGACCGCCAGGTTACCGTAAAGAAATTTAAATCAATTTAACTATTTTTAATTTCATTAAAAAAAACGATCTAATAAAAAGCCTATCAGATGGATTTGAAGCATCCACAAGGTTGAAGCTTGCATCATAGCCCGTCGTCGCATTTACGGCAAACCGCCATAGGGTGATGGATTAGTGACATCCATGACTGTCACCGATTAGTCACAATTTCAAGCAGGCCTCCTCCGTCATATTCTATGATTAGGGAGCGTCTCCACAAGATGGCACATGAAACGCCGAGCATCCCGGCCCGAAAACCATGACCCTAATGAGGGAGCGCTCGCGTCTGCCAAAGAGGCTTGAAACCCATAGCGGCGAATTGAGAAGCCGGAGACGTGCCAGATTGACTTTGCTTGATTTTCATCTTCTGTGGCCAGTGCGCTCTGTACTCTTGGCATACATACGACACGTACTCCTGCTTGTACACTAATAGACCCGGCGAGGGTTTTGTTTATTCTGGGAAGAAGGATTTCACTGTGAGCAAGGCCGCCAATTCGACCTTTTAAACGTTATCTTTGGCCTTCAAGAATTAGACACTCTCAAAACATCAGAAACTGTGCAATATTTACGAGATCTGTTCAATAAATACGCGAACTGAGGCCATTAAACCTTCATTTTGCAAAATTTAGTCTACGTCGATTTTGTCCCCTTTCAAAGTACTCTCCACTCGCTGCATTTATTCCATCTTCTTTTCCACTGCTCAAAGCACCCTTGGAAGTCCTCGGCAGTTAGGCTTTTTAGTTTTCTCGTCGTTTCCTGCATTATTTTATGAAATGAACTCTGACAGAAAAGGCCGATAGAGGGAAAAATAGAAAGGAAGAGAGGGAGAGGGTGGTGGAGTAATTTGATGGCTGATCTAATGATGGGAAGGGATTACAACGAGTTAAAAGAAGCAAGAAATCAACGGAGAACGTGGAAAGAAGAGCTCAAATAATACCTGTCCTACAAACAGATTACCCACTGGCGTTTATGATGGTTGACCAAGTTGGGAAGAGTACGGGAACATAACTAGGCCCAGTCAAACTTGTTCTTCGAAATTTGTAATCTTTAACAAGTAACAACTATATTTTTCAAAGTACAATTTCCAAGTTAAAGTGACCTTGAATAAAATCATAAAAGCGGGATTATGTAACTGGTCCAATACGAGGGGAACTGGTTTTACACTTTATATTCAATACCTGTCTATATAAATAGTTTCCTTTCCAAATGACATGAACTTATTTACTTGCGGAGTACATAAAAAATTCTGTTTAAAGTTAGCTACAATAAGAAATAAAAATATCATTCAATCGTGTTTCACAGGCGTTCGCTTCAATTGTGCTTCAAAGATCTTGGAAGAGTGAGAATGAGAACTTCTAATTTTGATGTCGATAACGCCCCAACTGCGAAAGCAGGAATTTGTGGCAAATCTCGTTGCTGTGCCAAAATTATGTTGAACACGTCGGGCAAATTTTAAATAAAAATTAACGAATGATTTCCGAAAACCATGCGAAGATCACACAATTAATAGCAGCATTTTTCGAAATGCAACTATTACAAGTTACAAAATACGGAAAAAAGTTATCCCAGTAGTTGGAAATTCAGTTACTTCCATCACTAATTTTGACCCTAATGGCTGAAGACTTGACATCCCCTGCAACACGACCTTGTGGTGGCTTGCTTGGTAATATGTACACGCAAATGCCTGCATCGAGCGAGCACGTGCACCAGAGAGGGGGGGACTGTGCACCATCTGCGCCCCGAGCTGCCGCTCGCAGCCAAGGGCGTCGTCGTCAACCACGCCGAAGTGACTGACGGAGAAGCGGATGGATACGTCAGGGAACGATCCCGAGACCAACCTTTTTTTTAAATTTCTCGCGGAGAAAAAGCCTTGCTTTTGAGAGTCGGGTGGAGGGCTGACGGGGGGAGGGAGGAAGGGATG